>CAJVPQ010000202.1:0-34690 GCA_910591825.1 Funneliformis caledonium
GTTGGTTATAGCTTGCTATTTTCCCTTGCGGAGACAAATCAACCTTTGGGTGGTTATAGCAATGCCAAAATATTTATTAAGTTTACCTGTTCGGTTTACTGATTTTTTTTTTCACTTTTTTTTTTTTTTAGTGAAAACGTTCATCAGGTAAAGGGATCTGCGACGAAGATGATGTGACCCTCCGATAAATTTGAAAACTTTTTTAATAACTTCGTGTTAATAATCAGTTATTTTTTATTTGTACGACCAAAAGTCTTTTATCAATAAAATTTCAAATAAATAGATTTCGTTTCACAAAACAATTTCTCATTATCTATTGTGAATTAAAAAAATTCTATTCGCTTTTTCTTGTATTATATTACTAACATGTTTAAGAACAAGAACGATTGTCGGACGTGAGGGTAATTTTAAAAATAGATTTTTGCGAAAAATCTTAAGCTAGTAGACTCTCTATTCTTTACTTAATTTTCAATGTTATGTTGTCATTTGCAAAAAGAGCTTTTATTATTTATTTTACAGCGAATTTATCCGTATTACAAAGAATTAGTAATTCTTTTAGTATCCACAATGGCAATATTTGTAGGCGATGATGATCTTCTCAATATGAATTATCTGAGGAGTTTTCAATTCATATATAAATAGAGAACTTTATTTGCTTTTTAAATTTGGAGAGCAAAGAATGATAATAAATAAAAGAATTTGAAAGTTGAATGACAAATTCTTCTTCGAATATTCATATTAAAGTTCGAATTAATTTGGATTATTCGAATGGTTCGAATCACAAAAAATTCGAATGATTCGAAATCATTCGGATAATTCAAATCGCAAGAAATTCGAATATAGCCGGTGGAATTTTATTTAATAATTATAATATTACATAAATTTGATTATAAAAATTAATAAAAATTAAAAGGTTTTAAAAAAAAGGGTGATATATTTTCGCGACAATAAAATCTATTAAAAAAAATGGTAGTAAAGATGCGAAATTTCGTGATATTCTGCTTACAAAAAATTCGTGTTAAGAAGTTTTATTAGAAGAAAATAAAGTAACTAATAAAAAAAAAAAATGACATTTCTTTTCCTCGTTAAATATTTTCTCAAAAATTTTTTCTCCGAAGTGATTCGAATTAGATCAGAATTAACGTCTGATTCGAATTACATTAAATGTCAACTTTGATTCGAATTAAAAGGAGAGGATCAATGACTTTTAAATATTTTCATATAATTTAAATTACAGCAATAGGGATGATTAGTCCCTCTCTTAAATATGATTGGCTCAAAACTAAGATTTTGACTCGGATTCAAGAGATGCCGTGTTTTCTTGACCATATTGTTAAAATTAATATAGAAACGCGAGGGCGGTAGTTTTCATTCCAAAAAAAAAAGCAGAATTAACAACTGTCATTGCAACCATGATTTCTGCGCTAAATTGAAAGAAAACTTTTTTTTATCTTAAAGCTGAAAGTTGGCAGATTTTTTAATAGTGTTTTTTTTTTGCCATTTACTCATTAATCTAAAAAAAGCTCAAAACTTAACTTCATCGAACCGAGAGATTCAATAAAACAGTTTCAGGAAATGCATTTTATTCCTCCGTCATAGATCTGAAAATTTTTTGACATTCGGCGTTCTACATTGCCCTTAACAATCAATTGCCTTAAGATTTTCCATTGGATTTTAAGTCAGGACTGTTACAGCTCTCATTTTACCGTTTGCATCAATACTCCAAGAAAAGAAATAAAGTTTATTCAGAAGGAAGAGAGCGTGATGTATGACGAGAAGTTACTCTTATTGAACGCTATAAACCTTTTAAATCGTTAATTAACCAAAAATGTACAAGAATTTACTTATTTTCTTCATGTGCATTAAAGAAAATAAAATAACCAGTTCTTTATAATAATAGTAGTTCTTATTATGAATTAAGATTTACGAGTATTATTCCATATCCGCATCAAAATCACCATAGTTTTAGTAATAAAATAAATTGCTACAAATTTTAAAAAAAAACCCGTTTCCTTTAATAAACCAAAGATAGTAAATTAATTCAAGTTTGAAAATATTTTCAATAGTTCATGCATCCATGTCCATAAAATCAATATCAAAGTCGATCAGATCGATTAAATCATCATCTATATTATTCTTTATATCTGGAGGAGGAATGGGAGGTGTTTTGCGAGGTGCCGCAATCATATATTCTTCAAGTTCTCTATCGAGTTCATTTATATCCACAGTAAACTTTCTTTTCTTTGGTAATATCCTTGATATTCTCTTTGTTGCTGGATCAAGTTGAAAATTAGGTGCCAAAACCTCTACTTTTTCCTTATTATCTTCTTCAAATTCCAACTTTAATTCAGAATACGTACCATCTTCTTCATGAATGACAAAAAGGTTTGAATTAAAATCTACATGATTTGATCTATTTCCATTCATTTTCTTATTTCCAACATCAATAATTGATCCGAAATCCTGAATCTCTTCCGTATTCATACATCCATTTAGATTTTTATGGTTGATAGAAAATGTAGATGATGTGACGGCACCGATTCGACTAAAGACGGATCGACTTTCTATTCCTTGTATAAAATAGTTAATGCTTTAAAATAAAATTTCTCGAAATATAGAAGAGAAAAATACCAAGAGAACCTTGTTATTTGAGCCACGCTACCTTGTCCAACCCTGAAGTTCTTTTGAAGTTTTTCCCGGTTCCATTTTCGATTAACCGATTTATCATTAGAAATATCACGTTTTTGCAATTTAATTAAAGTGAACCTAGTTATCGACGTTGATAAGAAAATAAATTTTAAAAAAAAAATTAGAAATAAGGGGGGTTTTTTCTTTTTTTTTTTTTTAAAAAAAAAAAAATAAAATAAAAATAAAAAAAAATAAGTATATCCGTGTAAAAAAAAACACTCACCTATCGCTGAGCGACATTGTTCCCGTTTCTTGTTTTGTATGTTGATAACTGACAGGTTGTTGAAACATTATTTGGTCCATAATGAAATGATTTATGAAGGGCTACTTTAAAGATAAAATCTTTTTGGTCGTTCGTAATGAAATAGTTGATGATTTGAAGAATACATAAAATGAAAAACTTGTGGATGATTTATTTATAATGATTTAAAAGGGTGTCACATGATCCAATACGTGTTATGATGACACCATCAATGTTTTTTTATTTTAAAATACCTTCTCCCCTTTCGTTCTAAAATAACTTTTACCTTTTTTACCTTCACAAATAATCCCGATGAATCTTTACCCAAAAATCCTCCAAGCTTCAGGACCGTCAAAGATGTTCAAACATTTCATCAAACTACTAAACAAAAAGCGTGGAAGTTAACGCATCAAAGCCACTCGCTAGGGACACAACACGTTAGAACAGCTCATATACCACCGCTACCACGTTACCAGTTAATGAAAAAAAAGCTGATAAATTAAAAGATCGTAAAGAATCTTTGTTATTATCATCCCTTAACTATTTCACACAGTGACTCCTCAAAATTCTCGTAATTTCACTAACGCTATAGTATGGAATCAAAGAAAGGTGCGGCCAGAAGTTATTGGTGACGTAATAATTTGGCTCGGTTCGGTGTTACCATACTTGTATTTGAATTATAAACATTAGCATTGCCTATGGCTGTTACGAGATTCGAATAATTTGATGAGTTTCTAGTTACTATCTGGTTCTTATTTTAAGGAAAAAAAAAATGCCATAATTTATATATCTTTTTTTTTTTTCCTAAAAATTATAGATTAATAATAACTATAAAAGTTTTAGTACTGTAACATGGACGGATCACCGTGATTTTCACGACGCAGCCATGATTATCATCAACTTAAAAAATTTACGAGGGCCAATTTCACATCTTTCATCCGATACAACTAACTCAACGCGATAACGGTATAATTTCAATGCTTTTAAATTAATTACTTGGTAAAGGTATTTTATTGTTTAATTAAACATTCTTAATATCATTAATAGAAAAATCAAAGGTTAGATTTAGTTAGCTAAACAAATAGTTTTCTGTTCTGTGAAAAAATTCATGCTATATTCTCCACCTTCTCTTCCAATACCTAACGAAAAAGTTTTTTATTATTAAAAATTAATTTATTTAAGCATGGTTGATAAAATTAAAATTTCTCATACCACTCTTCTTTACTCCACCAAAAGGTACTCTCAAGTCTCTAACCATCCAACAATTAACCCACACATATCCAACTTGAATAGATTCTGCAACTCGACGAGCACGCCTTCCATTTTCACTCCAGATAGAACAACTTAAACCATATTGATTGTCATTAGCCAAGTTAATGGCCTCCTCTTCAGTTTCAAATGGATGAACCGTTACAACCTATAATATAATAAATAAATATATTATGAATATTAAATGTTATAAATAAATAAAACCCAAGACTTACCGGTCCAAAGATTTCTTCCTGTGCAACACGACAAGACGATTTAATACTAAATAAATAAAATCATAAGTTATTAATAATTCTATATAAATATTTCGAATATTCCATGTTTACTCACTTTGTGATTACAGTTGGTTCAACAAAGTATCCATCACTGAATTCTCCATCAAGTTTTTTTCTTATTCCACCACATTCGATAATGCCACCATATTCTTTTGCCAATTCAATATATTTAAGAACCTTTTCCATGTGCTGCTTGCTAATCAATGCGCCAACTTTAGTTTTAGGATCTTTTGGATCTCCAACCACTAATTGGCGTGCTTGTGAAATAAACGCGTCAAGGAATTTCGGATAGATTGATTTTTGTACAAATATTCGTGACCCACATAAACAGATCTGTGAGATTTTAAAGTTACAAATTTCTTTAAAAGTAATTTATATAATGATACCCCGCTAATTTTATCATTACCTCTCCTTGATTAGAAAACGCGGCTCTTATGCTTGTATCAACGGTTTTTTCAAAATCACAATCTTCAAATATAATATTAGCATTCTTTCCACCTATAAAGAAAATTATATTAGTACAAAATCAATATTGAATTTGCAAAATGATAAATACCTAGTTCCAAAGAAACTTTCTTGAATAATGGCGCACAAGTTTCATTAATCTTTTTCCCAGTTACGGTGCCTAAATGATGATAGAACTTATTATCATATTCTATTCTAATTCAAGAGAATAAATAAAATCGAATAGTTCATTTACCACCAGTAAAGGAAATCAAAGGTACTTTAGGATGAGACACAAGTGCTTGTCCGGATTTTGACCCTAGAAAATAAATTTCTATTTAATTATAATATAAGATTGAGGTTAATAATAATTATCATCGCTTACCTGTGCCAAATACTATGTTAACCACACCTTCAGGCAAACCAGCTTGTTTGAAAACGTCACAAAGCACTTTGGAGAAGCAGAACATTAGTATAATAATACGGTAATATGATTGGATGAGATTGTTCAGCTGATTATCAGCTGTCGAGAAACTTACTGTACGCGGTCACACTGGTAAATTCGCTGGGTTTTGCTACACAGGTGCAACCAGCTGTTTAAATCAATGATAAAAAGCTCGTTTCAAGTAAATTGTAACAAAAAATAATCATAATACAAAATCAATTAAAATACCTGCGATACATGGAGCAATTTTCCAGGTTAACAGATACAAGGGTCTGCAAATTCAATTAGGAAATTTTTAACAAAACTAAATACGCGTCTTAAAATATTAAAATAATACCTACAAATTCCACTAATAATTAAAAAATAAATATCCGTTTTTTGTTAAAATGATGATTAAAAACGAGCTTTTATTCAAGAAGGGTTTCTACTAGCTTTTAAATCAAACCTACTGGAGAGATTAGTCCAGCGACGCCTAAAGGATATCTTTGAATATAATTCAAAGCTATATTATCCGTAACAGTAGATTTTTCTTCAGTATGTAGGATATGACCGGCAAAATATCTAAAGTTATAAATAGACCTTGGAATGTCAACATTCTTTGCGAATTCCAAAGTTTTTCCTTGGTCTATTGATTCTGCTACTGCGAATTCATTCAATTTTGATTCAAGTATGTCAGCAATTTTATACATGATTTGAGCTCTTGTTGAGCGGGAAGTTTTCGACCATGTTTGAAACGCTTTTTGAGCTGCTTCAACCGCTAAATTAATTTCGTACTCTGTAGAATTTGGAATTCTTGCATAAACTTTTCCTGTCGAGGGATTATAACTGTCAATGTAAGTTTCTTCTTTAAGAGAAGCAAATTTCCCGCCAATAAAATTAGATAATAATAACATCGTAGCGATAGGAAATATTTTACAATTGAAAACATTTTGTCATAATCCATATATAAATGGTAAAAATTTAAGAACGGTAGTACAAATCACATGATTAGGCGTTGATTAAAACGAAGTTTTTTTATAAATGGTCTCTTTAGTTCGTTAAAAAATTGCGCGATATTTAAATAATAACTTTCGAGAAAAAATGTGCGGAAGATATGTTTTAACTTCGGTAAGTATATTTTTCGTCAATTTATTTTTAGTTATTGGAAATTTTATTCATTTCTCAAATTATAGAGGCCAGAATCTTTGGAGCAAGCTCTCGAGAGATCAAATATAAAATGTACAAAATTCATTGATAAAGAAAAGTACCAATCCTCGTAAGTATATTATGACCTTGACTTAAATTTATTGTTGTCGATCATAATGTTAGGATAAGCTTATTCAAATTTGAAATATTTCCATTTAAACAGATATAATGTTGCACCTTGTCATTTTCAACCGGTTGTTCGGGTTGAATATGATTCGCGTGAGACAATACTTCATACTATGGTATTAAATTATTCTTATCAGTATCTTTTTTATTTATTTGAAAACAATAATTTATTATTCGATAATTTAGAAATGGGGATTAATTCCTTCATGGACAAAGGGAAAACCCGAGTTTTCCAAATTGATCATCAATTGCCGTGATGATTCATTAAAGGATGGAAAGAGCATGTTTAATTCTATGAAGAATAGAAAACGTTGTGTGGTGGTTGCTGATGGGTAGTGTTATATACAACTAAGTAAATATGAATTCCTGTTTAAAATGAATTTAGATTAATTGATTAATTGATTTAGATTTTATGAATGGCTAAAAAAAGACAAAAAAAGGATTCCTTATTTCATCAAAAGGAAAGATGGAAATTTGTTTTTATTTGCCGGATTATATGATTGTGTAAAGTTTGAAGGTATGATATTTTTTGTCATTATCATTTTGAACTAATAAATCAGATTGAATATATTTATATATATGTTATAGATGAAGAGAATCCACTCTATACTTATACTATCATTACTACAATGTCGTCAGCTCCGATCGAATTTTTACATGATAGAATGCCAGTAATTTTAGAAAATGGATCAGAAGAACTGGCTACATGGTTAGATCCACGAACGCCTTGGAGTCCTGAATTAGTCAGGCTTTTAAAACCATTCGCAGGCGAACTGGAGATGTAAGTATCGAATCAATATCATTTAAATTTGACTATGTCTAAACATTTAAATTCTTTTCTTTTAACATTTAGCTACCCTGTCTCTGATGATGTTGGACATGTTAAAAATAATTCTCCTGATTTGATTATTCCCCTCGATTCGAAAAAATCAGTTATCGATTTCTTCCAGAAGAAACAAGAGA
Source organism: Funneliformis caledonium (assembly GCA_910591825.1). NCBI lineage: Eukaryota > Fungi > Glomeromycota > Glomeromycetes > Glomerales > Glomeraceae > Funneliformis > Funneliformis caledonium. The sequence goes on from CAJVPQ010000202.1 coordinate 7,637, forward strand.
TTAGGGATGACGTAGATGCGACAACAAAAATGGAACAGAATGAAGATGGTGATCAGATTAAAAAGGATGATGATAAAGTTGTTCCAGCAAAACGTTCTCTTGATACATCCGATGATGAAACAACTTCTGATACGAAGTCTAACAAAGTTCAAAAGGATGAATTTGATATTCCATCATCACCTGATCCTAAAAAAGAATCTTTACCATCAACACCTCCAAGTATACCTAAAAAATCATTAAGATCTACACCATCAAAATCTAATAAGACGCCTAAACGATCATTACAATCTACGCCATCAAAGAGACAACCACCTAGGAAAAAGAAAGTAGATAATGTTAAAGAATCTGAAAAGATTACAAATTATTTTTCTACCAAATCCTGAAATATTAATTACCGTTTTTAAAGTATAATAATTTTTGTATTCGTGAGAAACACCTTGATTTAACAACATTGAGAATTATTTATTATTTTGTGATTTTATATTTACAATCCAATTCTGAAATTTGTGAAAATTATATTTCTCCATTATCATACTTCATTATTTTTACCTCCTATTATATTTTTAAATATATTCTATTAATTTTATAAACTTTCGTAGAATAGGTAACTGGTTAAAAAAATATTATTCATTATGTAAATAATACCCATCATTCTTATATAATAAAATTAATTTGTAATATAAAAGTAAGAACCATTCTGTGATGTAGCTATTACAACGTTACATGGCGCAGCTTTAGTTTTCTATACTGAAAATCAATGTAATTTTCGAAAGATATTTTATATAATAAAATTTTACTAATAAATAAAGTCACGTGTATATTCGTGAACCTCCGATCAGTAGCATTGCAACACAAGAAGGAATCCAAAATGTTCATACTTTATTCAAATATCGGATGGATTCAATTTTTAATCTAAAAGAAGAGGCGCATAGAAGGTATTTTTTTTTTTTAAGGGAACAAGAATGAAAAAAAAAAAAAACGTAGAGAAAAAGAAAAATAATAAATTTTGAAATAAATCACATGATGGAGCTAAAATTAAAAAAATTCTTAGCGTTAGATTAATGTAACTATGCAGATGATAAATCTTTTTATAATTTCCTCTTTAAGGTACATAATATTTTTTTCCCAAATTTATTCGTATAATGCCATTATGCCAATAAATATTTGACAACAAAGGTATACTTATAATTAACCTGCAACTGTGAATTTCATTGTTTTGGGTTTTATAGAAAATCTAAGCGAATATAGTTATTATGACTAATAAGTGAACGACGAAACAAATGACTTCCTTGTTTTCTTATTGTACCTAAAAATGGATTAATTTTTAAATAAACATATTTGGATTCATTCATAAGGTTCAAAACCGAGTTTTTTTTAAATACCTGTGATGTTATTTTTAAGTCATCAATATTCTAAGTTACATCATCACTATTAAAAATAATCAAAAAAAAATAATTTGTAAACCAAATATGGTATAGACAGAATTCATTCATCCTCGTTCTATATATAATTAGTCATTTAATCTCGAATTTTCATTCTTGCATTTTTTTTTTTGTATGTATTTTTTTTCTCGACAAAATTTATCCCTATCATATAGTTAGAAGGAATGCCATTCGCTGTATCATTATTCACTGAAACATGTCCCATTGTAAATAAAGAAAATGATCCCGAATATCTTAATTTTATTGATGTAAATGGAAAGACAGTTCCTCGTAAGTACCCCAAGAGAGATATAATTCAGGATTCATATTTATTTAAATTTTTTTTTTTTTTGATTTAGTTCATATTGTAGGTTGGCTGGTTTCTTTAATATTCACAATCCTAGCTTCGGTTGTTACATTATATCTTATAAAACAGCATTGTAAATATTATACAAATGTGGGTTATTGCGTCATCAAATCGATTCCAAATTTTTTTTCGATACTCTTGATTTTTTGATTTTCCTTATTATTTATTTATTTATTATTATTCAGCCAGATGAACAAAGATACATAATACGATTACTCTTAATAGTACCGAATTATACGATACTAAATTGGCTAGCATATATTTTCGTTCGAAATCGATATTCATTATTTTTCATAACAATAAGAGATGGATATCAAGCATATGCCATAATAAATTTTTTTAATTTATTATTGCATAGTTTAGGAAAGAATGATGATGAACGATTGAGTAAATTAAGATCAGCAAAAATCAAATCCATTAAAGTACCATTACCATTTTGTTGTTTAACTTATAATCCAAGCGAACATCGTAATTTATTGAAAAGGTTTAGATTTGGCATGTTACAATACGTATTTATCGTTTGCACCATTACATTCGTTACGTTTGTATTACAAGTGTTTGGAAAATATTGTAATGAATCCTTTTCTTTAAGATTTCCTAAAATTTATCTAATTGCCATTCAAAGTATTTCCGGACTTGTTGCTGATATTTGCATGGTAATTCATGAATCTATTGTATATATTTTTTAGAAATGGATTTTGTTGAAAAACTAATTTAAATCTTTTTTTCTTTGATTTACATAGAATATGTTATTTAAACCTGCTCGAAAAGTTTTAAAAGATGATCATCCTTGGTTTCTAAGAAACATTTGTGTTAACGTGGTGAGTATCAATCGTATTTTTTTTTAAAAAAAAATTATTTGATGATATAAATTTAATATAATTGATTTTATCTTAGGCATTTTTCTTGGTTACATATCAAGGTATGATGAGAATCAATCTTCCTTTTTTTTTTTTTTTAAAAAAAAAAAATGTATCATCAGTTTAATCATTAGTTTATCATAGGTGCCACGTTAGGATTATTAATTTTATTGGGATTTATAAAGGAAACGAGATACTGGTAAAAAAAAATAACGTTCGATAATATGAACCTTTTGTCCTTAAAAGAAACTTTTAATAACAACAACTTACTTATGTTTTATTAGGACGGCACATGATATATCAACGGGAATTCAAGCTGTATTAGTATCAGTAGAGTTTTTAATATTATCCTTAATTCAAATGAAGGCATTTCGCTATAAAGATTATAGACCAAATTCAAGGAAACCCACTCCGATATTACAGGCGATGAAAGATTCTTTAATACCAATAGATTTATTTAAAGAATTTATTCATGCTTCAAAATACATTTATTGTCGCTTGAAAAAGAGACCTCCTCCACATTTATGGCCAAATGATAGGCCTAGCCCCGAAAAAAAGGGTATTTGGCAATATTTAGGTAGATTATGGAATGGATTTTTTAAAAATAATAATAATAATTAGATTAATTGATGATATATATATATAAATAATAGAAATATTTATTCAAAATAAAAATAGTTTATAATTTTATTAATTGTTCGAAGGGTGTTTTTTACATGATTTCTACGTCATACGTCACCTGCTATCATAGGTCGCGTCGCGCGTCTAAAGCCCCACGGATTCGTGCATTTCATAACGCGTCGCAGATTTTATCATGTTTTTTGAATTTTTTCACGTGAACTTAGATTATAAAGGACAACCACCTTTTTAAATTTTACATTTTTGGTAATTTGCATGACACGAATCCGGGGGGCTCATTAAAAAAAAAGTTTAGTTCTTTTTTGTGCAACATAAAGTAAAGAGAAACAAAAAAATTTGGGGGGTTTTTTTTTTTTCGACAAAATGTTATAAATATACCCCCATTACTTCTTGAATTTGACAAAAATTCATTCACATATCTTTTCATCGTTTCATAATTAACATCACTATTATTACCCTTTTGTAACATCATCAATCGTCCCTGCATTCATCCAATCAAATATTTTTATGATGATTGTGATCTGCCAATCATATTTGTTGCGGGAATATCGCACGAAATTACTACCTACAACTTTCATTCGGTCGAAACTGGATCATTATTTTTTTATTGCGCCAACAAAATTCTAGACCTGGTGACTGGACAAGTTTATGAAGTATGGGATGATAATGATATACGTTTTATACTTTATCGTTTATACTAGAGAACAAAAAGGTATTTTCAAATGGGATATTCCCACTTGAGAAATATTGTAGATAAAACTTGCCAATCGAACGTTTGAGAGGTTCATCTAATCAGCAAGAAGAAGTAGAAATCAAGATTTGATAGCACCGGTTATCGTTGATGTTGATGAAAAAAGGGACTTTTGAGTTAGAATACAATGTTGTCATGGAACATAGTGTGGGGGACGTTCTCAAAATGCTTGGACATTGAGAATGTATATCACTGGGTGAAGGTGGGAGGAAAATCCTAGAGAGAGTAATATCCCTGTGGTGAATTTATTGAAGCAGCATCATCATAAGCATTTCTGGTAGGATTAACACGAGGTGTCCCAACTGCGGTAACTAAAGGGAGAAGCAAGTGAATGGGGACGTGTTCATTTCGGATTTTTAAATTGGTACTGACAATTCTCATTTGGATTTCTTGTTGAAAATTTAATCATTTATTGGAGGGGAGGGAAATTCCGGTGATTGGTCGATCCAAACGAGTCTGAAATAAAACTACGGAGAATAGTCATAGTTTAGTTTTCTGTTTATTCTCGAGTATTATGTTCCACCTTAGTGTGTTGATGTCCCGCAAAAATTTCAAAAATCAAGACAATTCTGATTCATTGATTAGTAATAAATACCTAATTCATATCATAGCTTTTTTAATGTCTCAATGTGCTAAATTCTTGGACATATCCCAACTGACAACAATGACCTATTGGAAGACACAACAAGTATGCACTAGTAAATAAATTGACCTTTTTTTTTTTTTAATTTATTTATTTCAAAATATGTACAAAAAGAAATATATAAAAACTATAAACAAAAATTTTCTAAATAAATTTCCAAAAACGAGATAAATAAATAAATAAATAAAATCTCAAATAAAGGGGGGTTCTCAAAAAAAAAAAAATAATTTTTTTTTTTTTTTTTTAAAATATTTTACAAAAAATATATATATTTACATACATCACGCATTCACTTAGGTACCACGTACCCTCCCTCACATCCGTTCCTCATTGTACTTCTTCGCCCCTTAATTTTCCTAAATCAACGGTGAAAATATTCTTTTGTAACTCTTTTGTCATCGCCCTTGTAAATCTTCCATTTACCAAACCGGACTCCCATGATAAATTAAGATGTAAAAATTTCAAAGATGATTTACCCTTAGCGTAACCTATGATTTCTGTAAGATAACTAGTATCAATAGCCATATTAGGAAATAAAGTTAATTCTTCCAAAGGAGCTTTGCAATCTTTCAAGAATGACCCCACAAAACGTAAGGAAAATTCTTGTTCTAGATCCAAATGACGTAACGTGCTTGGTACGGTCGTTGTCATGGCCGTTAAAAGGTTATTGATATCATTTGGTGTTATAGAAGAAAGTTGTAGATAATTTAACCGTAACCCTCCAATCACTTTCAAGTGTTGCGAGAAATCTAATTGAGGCGTTTCCGATATATCTAAATAAAGGTGAGTGACACGAGTTCCCGATCTTAATATCGAACTGACTATCTCGGGAGATATAGTATTTAACCATAATTTCTTTAAAGAAATCCCACCCATTCTAATTACTTGAGCGGATAATTTTGGGGATTGTTTCGATAATTTCAGCGAACGAAGATTAAAAGAAGACCCTTTAGCAACTGTTGTTGGTTCATCAGAGATATAACCCTCCGAAGTTGGACCGTCCGATATCATATCAAGTGATCTCAACTTTGAACATTTTCCGAGAATATCTAAAGATTTCCATTGATAATCCACCCTTGAGAATTTCACAGAAGTTAGAGATTCGGTTTGAGTTTCTTCTATTGCGGTTAAGATTGACAATACACGATTACGAGTCCCGGTAAGTTCAAAGGTAGTTATACTTTGTTGAGCCCTGATTATGGAAGCTAAATTTTCAGCTTCAAGTTCATCATCGATGCCAAACTCAACCACCAAATGACGTATCCCGGTACAGATTTGAGGCAACCTTTTAACGAGACCCGATATATTTGTAGCGGTATTTGTCCAATGAATGATTAATTTGTTTAAATTGGTGAAGTAAGGTTGACCTTTTGTGAATAATCCCACACTTGGAAGATCATCATAAGAGTCCAACACCAAGGAATCCAAATGAGACGTCCTGACAAATAATTTACAAAGTGCCTTCATTATCGTAACCTGACGATTTGGATTTAAATCAGGTTTATTTGGTTTGATTTTTCTACTAAATTCTTTACTACCTAAATTTCTATAACATCTCCTAACCGCCATACGAAGTAAAGGGTAATTTAATTCCTTCAAGAAAGCGGAATATTCAAAAAATGGACTCTTTAATTCTAAATATTCCTTGTTGGATGATTCTTCTGAAAATAATATCGCTTTCTCTTCGTCATCAAAACATGATACATAAGTTTCTATCAGACTTTTTGATGAACGTTCCTTATAGACAAGGGGTCTAGGTCTAGCCCATAAAATTGCTACGATTTTCCTACACCAAGCCCTATTAACGAATAAACATGTATGCAAAGTGGATTGATCATGTATATGTTTAAATATATCATCAATTGTTTCCGAAGGTAATGATGGAAGATTACGATGTTGTAACTTTTTCGTCGTTGCCATTGTAATAATTTTTTTTTTTTTTTTTTTCGAAAAAAAAAAAAAAAAGGATGGGAGGAGAGGTTTATGAACATTTATGGTCAAATCATTGTTTAAATAAGCGAAATCTGATATGTTGTGACCAATTGTGTAAGATCTGGAATCGAACATCTGCACAAAGAAGGGAAGGATCGTGTTACATTGTCGATCTTCCTCCACTTCAGGAAAGAAAAAAAGCCAATTTGCTTTTTAATAATGATTCTGATTGAACCCGAAGTTGAATAAGTTGATGTTATACAACGAATGTTGTTCTGAATTTTTACAGGAATTTAATTTTAGCTTTTAACCGCATCAACACTAATCTTATTTCGAGGTTTTTTGATGTAGTTCGTCTGATTTTCAGAGATCCCATTCGAAATAAGCACATGTTATTACTTTGCCTAATGTCGAACGAAAATTGTTGAGACATGGAAATCATCGGTTTCCATGTGATATGACACATTCTTTCTGCTTAAAAAACTTGTTGCTCTCTCCTTTTATTTAAATCTCCAAAAAAGAAGTTATTGAAAATATTTTTTCTTACCTGGTAATTTCTTATCATGCAAACAATGCATTCATCATCAATAAAGTTTTGATCTCCATGATAATCATTGTTCTAAAAATTGCTTTTTTAAAATTTTTGATTGGTTATAATCACGATCAAAAAAAATGATCAGAGAGGTTAAGGCGGTATTTAGTAACGGTCTATAAAATTTTTTAACAAATATTTATATAATTATGCAAGCTTTTGCGACTTTGTTGAAATTCAGGTGATAACTTGCAAATCCTTTTTTTTTTTTTGTATGCATAGGACCTATTAAAAATTGTCAACTCCATTGTAAGATTTATTATTGTATTATTTTATTATATAAAGAATGATGTGAGATATATAGCGCTGAATAAACTAATTTTTTTTTTTTTTTTTTTTTACAATCCCAATATCTTTATCACGGCATCCAATGCTAAATATCTAAGGTTTTTACCCAAAAACCCTCGTTGGGTTAGCTTGCTCTACGGCAGTTGACTCTTTAGAAACATTTAATTGATCCGAATTCAAGATCGTTACGGACACGGACAAGAAGAATCTTGTAGGTGAAATCGTTTATATAAAATTTACTTATTAAAGAAACCTCTTTCAAGATGTTCATGTTGTGAGTCTGGCCTTATCTAATGAACAACTTTCAAGTTTCATCACCCCTCATAACGAAGTTTTCGCATTAATGAATTGATCGATTAATTTCTTATTATTTGATTAGGTTAACGAATAAAGTTTTTTTTTGAATTTATTTTAGATAAAAATTACTTTGTATTTAAATATTAAATGGAATGATTCCAATAAAGAGAAAATTCAATCTAATTAATAAATCAAATTCTTTTAATATCATTTCTTAAAATCACGCGTAACATTTGACACTTAACTTACTTTCATCATAGCAAACATAAAGCATAAGGCGTTACATTTAGTAGGAAAAAGATCAATATTGTTTTTTTTTTTTAATAATTAAAATAATTAAGTTAGTTACTAAAGAACAATCATTGTTCTCGTGAAGTAAATTCAAATCTTGGGAGGGCTTCAATAAAAAAGGGGAAATATGAAATTTTTGTTAACTTTAGTTCCTAAGCTAATTTTGAGGACATGATTATGATCAGTCGAGTGGACCAATAAAAAAAAAATTTATCAATTGACTACCGCCCATATACCTGACAAATAAAGAAGTATGTAATCGCGTATATGTTTTCAGTGTCCAAGCATTTGCTCTGTTACATTTGATCCATGTATTGTCCCGTGAAAACGCTTGGAGATGCGTAATTTCTCATTTTTAAGGTCAAAATTTAACTAATTGGATTTACGACAAACATTGGGACCTTGACACGTTCTTTTTTTCTTTCTTTTTTTTTTTTTTTTTTAACCTTTCACCGATACGACTTTGCCCGACAATTAATTTTTGCAACCAGGTTGCGGCCAGAGATGAATTTTTTATTTTTATACATTTTGCCGGCCAAAAAAAAAAGGTTAAAACGGGCCAAAATTTTCTAATTAAATTAAAATTTAGGTCAGTCAAATGGTCAAATGTAACACTGGTTTATCTCTTTGTTGTTTTTAATGAGTAAATTTTTTTTTCTAGTCATTTGAATTTTAATGCGCCCATCACTGATCCGCCAAAAAAGAAGTATTTCTTTTTAACAAATCATAAATGAATCCACTTTTATATGCCACCAAAGGTTAATCAATTTCATGTGTAAACTTTAAAATATATTTTATTTCTTTCTAGCAACTCAACCATTACAAAAATTCATATTCTTCCGATAAGATACGAGCATTAAGTACTCTCATTCTAGGTTATTAACAAGTTCCTTTGTACATGAATATCTGTACGAAAGAAGGATCATTATAATAATTCTAATAGATCATATATATTATGACCTTTATAGAAACATTTACATTACTTCATAATTTTCTTACTTATTCAGTTACAGTAGCATTATCATTACTCTGAATTAAGTAAGTTACTTTTTTTGGTTTAAATCAAAGAAATTTTGTTTATTAAATTCATTAATTTAAATTTATATAAAAATGTAATATTAATATACCAAAATGATTATAATAAAATTGTTTTTTTCCCGGTAAGTATCAATTTAGAGATATATATTATTTAATTATTTGGAACTAATGCGATTAACAAAATAGGAATGGAATATTTTCAAAATAATTATTTATAATAAAAATTTTTTGTTAGTATCAATTTATATGGAACTTATGCGATTAACAAAAAAAAAAACCCTCAATAGGAATGGAAGATTTTCAAAATTAGTTATACCAAATAAAATATAATACATGTATAAAACAAGTAAAAAAAAAAATTTAAATTTGTAGATTATTACAAGTTATATACATAATTTACTGAATTCTCTATCCCGCAAAAAGACTTAAAAGGTGGGGCGGCTGATGTTGAAATTAAAATAGAACAAATTGTGGAGGTTACTTACTTTAAAAGTGAACATTTTCTGTTAAAAAAAGAAATTATTAATTTTTTTTTTTTTTTTTTTGCGCCTTTCACTCTATCTAATAAGAATTAGTCGGTGAAATTTCATTAGTCTATCTATATATGAAATCGCAAAATCTCTAAAGATCATTTTATTTTTATAATGAACTATACGGATTAGGAATTCCCTTAACAAATTAAATAAAATTCGGAAAAACATAAAAATTTTTATTTACAAGTTCCAAACGGTGAACATAAAAAAAAAAATGCATTTTTTTTTTAAGGTTTTAACGAATTAAATAGTCGTCACTCGAAAAATTTTCGATAAACAAATATGCAAGGAAAAGAAAAAACGTGGTATCACTCATGGAAAATCAATCCAAGGTATTTTTGATCCCAAAAAATTTCAATGGCGTTTTTTTCTCAATTTTACATCATCAAAAAATTTATTTTTTTATTGTTTGTATACGATATCATTAACAAAGTATGACCAAATACTGTTCGAGCGACATGATAAGTTGTGGCTTTGCTAATTTTAAGTAATTTTTCCCAAGTGGAATTTGTTTCTATGGTAAATACTAGTTTTATTTAGTAATGTTTAATATTATTAAATAAATGTCAGTTTTAAGACTAGAGGAAAGAATTTAGGAATTTAAGAAGAAAAAGAAAAATTCTTTAATCGTTTTTTTTTCCTTTTGCATGTCCGAGACCTTTCCCCAAAAAAACACTTAGATTTATCAGATTTATTTAATATTTATAAATAAAAGAATAAAAAAAAATATTTTTTTTAAATTTCCAAAATTCAGGTATTTAACTTGTTATGATTATTTGTATTTTCTTTGTATGGGCGGTTTTTGAAACTTTAGTCATTGATTAAAAAAAGTTTGAACAATACATTTGCATTGTCAACAGACATGCTTGGAATGCGTGTGCTTTTTTACAGGAAAAAAGTAACTGATAACCAGTTTTGATACGAAAAAGTCAAGATGAACTTTTTTTTTTTTCCCCTTTGCATCTTTGACATAGATCTTGACATTGCAGCCAAAGGGGAGGGAGATGGGGAGTAAAATGCTTTTTAGGTTAAAAGAAACAGTGATTCCCGCATGAAATACCGTAGTTGGCAATTATTTCGTTCCAGATTAAGCTTTGTTATAATAATCTGCATATAATCTGCAAGTTTTTTTCATGTAAAAAAAAAAAAATTTCGCCCAATATCTTGTTGGCAACCCTTTTTTGTGAAAATAAAGATCGATCCAATGTAATTTATTTATCTCAATATAGAAAGATTTATTTGAAATGTAGGTTCGCGTTGGCAAAAACGTCAAAAATAAACAAAGATAAGCTTTTAAAGTATCTTGTGTTCTAATGCACGATTATCTCTGGGTAAACAAATTGAATGTTTTTTTTTTTTGTTTAATTTTCTTGATAAGAATTAGAAGAAAGAAAAATACGCCCAATATCAATTTGAAATTTCTCATCCCCAACATTTGCTCCTTTAACTAGTTCATCCCTTATTCATTCCCGTTGTTTGCCAGTCAAATAAAATGATTACGGCGAAATTAAAAATGGAGAACTTGAAGAAAAAAAATTTGTTTATTATGACAGCATAATAATTTGTTTGCGTGTTACCCCAGAGGAAGCAAAACATACCGCTGCGTATTTCCCCCAAAAAAAGTTGGTTTGTGACTCCCTCCAAGTGGTCAACTTAAAAAAAAAAAAATTTCAAAATCAGTCCAGATAAAAAACATGTTTCCATTATTTAGATCACGCACCTCCTTCACCAAATGACTTGTGACAAATATGATGCTAAAAGAAGTTACTCAAGTGACCAACTTTAGAACATTTACACATTATTTAAAAAAAGTAATTGTAAACAAATAAGAACCCTCGGTAAATCCTGAATAAATTCGGAAAATTCCTTGGTCATGAGGTTCAATATTTGTTGGATAGTAATTTCCGGTGTTTCCTTGATTTTACCGCACATACCGTACATCAAAAAAGAAATATAAAAAAAAATAAACGTAAAGAGATTTATCAATTTATTGTTACCTTGTTTAACTAATAAGGAAAATTGTTTATTTAACCTTTTTGGAGCGGGTATCACCGAGAAACAATCGCACAAAAAGAACCACCTTTATTTTAACTTGTCTTTTTTTTTTTTCATTGTCATGGGTATAAGCTTTGCACTACCTCGAAATTGTGTTTCCTGCTCCTGCGCATGTCTGAAATTTTTTATCGATCCGAGGCAAAAATATTGTAATGAAGACTTTATTTCAGGAGATCTTCAAGCTAGCTCAAAAACAAAAAGCTCGGACCCTTCGTAATATCTTTTTTTTTTTTTATTTTTTCCTAATTTAGATTACAATTTGTATTTTAAACGTTAAAAATGTATCTCCTTTTTTGAATTGTTCTTTTTTTAAAAAATTTGGGCTTATTATATATTCTTGTTTGTGTGTATTTTTACTATGATGAAAGTTTAACCCTTAGACCCTTTTGATAATAAATAATAAAGGGAATGAAAATAAGGAATACAATATAATAAACACGCCTCACCTTAAACTTACCATTATTAGTTGTGATTGAAAAAGCTTATTTTTAAATAAATCGGAATTTGTATTTCTATTCAATCGAATCAGTTTCCCAAAATGGGTAAATGCAAAGTCTATGGTAATCGGCGAAGCGGTAAGTACAACGTTTATTTTTTATACGCCACGATAAATCAATTGTAAAGACAAAATTGCTTGGTTTTTTTTTTTTTTGGTTTGAGAACGAGACCTTCACAAGAAAAGGTCATTTATTTTTCTATTAATACTTTTAATGAAATTTTTTTTTTTGATAATTTTTACAAAAGTAATTAGCTAATTAAAGAAAAAATGATAAAAAAATGTAAAAGATATGATGGATATATATAATGTATATGTGATAATAAAAAAAAAAAAAGTGAAAAGAAGAAACTAGCTATTTACTTTGGAGAAATATCCGAAGTGTTGGTGAACAGAAAAAAAAAGCAAAGGGCATTTTCTTTTTTTCTATGATTATCCCAAACGTAAAAAACTGAAAAAAAAAAAAAAAAAAAGAGAGAACCCACAAGAAAGCCGGGTCGCATAAAGAACTAAATTCCCAACTATTAAAATAATAAAAGATCTAATTTTCTCGAAAAAATGACTCGAACATGTTTCACGTAACATTATTTTTTCTCTTTGCAAATCTAAGATCGTTAAAAATGAACTAAATGATTAAGAACTACAAGAACGTGTAAATAGAACAGATAAACACTTCGACAGAGAACGAAAATTGAGGAAAAATGATTGCATAAAAAAACGGAAATGAAAGGAACCAATCTTAGGGATTTTTTTTTTGTTTGTCATATTCAGATTTTGCCAGAAATTTGCCACAAATTTGCCACTTAATTTACATAAAAAAATTTTAAATCTTAAAAAAAGAAATTGGTATGAAAACTTAGAATGTGTTGATTTTAACATAAAGAAAGAAAAACGAAGTTTCGATGTTAAGTCCATAATTCTTATCCCATTACAGGGATTCATAATTATTTCCTTAAACTTCGTTCTCTTTGCGATAATTCAGATGTAGTTCGTTGCCAATTTGCCAATTATTATTGATACGAGAATGAAGTGAGGAGCCGGAACGATGTCGAATCATCGTTTGAGAAGTTGAGTTGGATTTGCGACGGTAGAGATATATGAATATATCATCCTTTCGACGTGCCACGTAATTCGTGGAATTGTGAAAGATCGTGGAACGATCATGTTGGGAAGGGTATATATATATGAAATATTTTTTTTTCTTTTTTTTTTTTTTTTTGAAAAGAGATTAAAAATTTACAGCCAGCGCGGTCCTTTCAAAAAAGTAATCCGCCTGAAGATTAAAATCTAAGGATACTAAAGTCTATTTGAATACAAAAAAAAGTTGATAATATATATATAGATATGAGAAGTATTTATATGTGAAAAAGTGTCCATGAAAGTCAAGTCCTGCCTGAAAGGGGGGGGGGGGGGGGGGGAAATTATTTTTTTTGATTTTCATTTTTTTTTTGGTCAAGGCGAGGACCCATCATTCCATATGCATTAAATATATCATTTATTCAAAATAAATGTCGGAATCCTCTGGTTTTTCAACCATGACTGGTTCGTCATCCGAAAGAGCAACGGCAGCAGGTGGGCGAGAGACCAACTTGTACAAGGGCTGACCCTCCTTTGTGATGCCAGTTCTTTCCGCCAAAAGGACGATATCATTGCACTCGAGAGCGTAAAGATTTCGTACCGAGTGACGTTTTGAACTTGACATGGGCGCTGATGTTACTGTTAATGATTTTCGGAAGGATGGCTGCTTCTTGAGCTCCGATAAATTTTGACATGCCGGAACTTCTCGAAGAAGTTGACGATTGTTCACGGCCAAACGGAAACTACCGAGTCCGTAAATTCTGCTTTCGAGCTCTCGAAGGCGTTCCATGTTATCGTGAGATCGCTTTTGCTCTTCAACGTCTGAGAGAACATCATCGAGCTTGCTCTTTAATGAGACGGTCTTGTTATAATCAAAACCTTCCTTATCTGTGCATTTTAGTAAATTTGTGATAAGGAGTGGGTATTTGAGAAGACGTTGGAATGGTTTGAGGAGGTATGTGGTCAAGGGCATGTTTCGGCACTGGGTTTGTTTTTGTTGTTTCCTGACGAGTTTGCCCAATTTGTCCTTCTTTCGAATGCATTCGTCGAGTTCTCTTAACGCATCCTCATAATGAATGAGGTATGGTGCATAAGAACGGAACACCCACACGTACGCCAAAAGGATGTCGGAGATGCTTCGAACCAATGGGAATTGAGATTCTTGACGTTCACTTAAACAACTGTTGATAACTTCATGGATGAATAAAAAGTATGAAATGGAGTTGAAAACTTTATTCAAGTTTTCTGGAACTATCTGTTTGCGATGTTTCTTTTCGGCTTCCTTGATGGGGCTGATAAAGAGTTCTTCGACCAAGCGTAGATCGCGAACATATCTAGAAGGGTGAAAGGTGAAACATCTGTTAATCATGTGACTTCGGAGAATTCGGTGTGTTACGATGTGACTTTGTTTTATCACATGAAATCAGACGATATTAAAGGAAATAAAGAAAGTAAAGAAAAAGAAAAAAAAAAAAAAAGAGTACTCACTCAGATTCAGTTTTAATAATTTCAAAAAGTACCTCCTGACGATTTAATTCTCTTGGTGACAAGTTGGCGACAAGTTCACCCTCAACTGTGTCTGACCAAATTGTGTTTCGTCGGCAATCTGTGCGATGAACTATATTTTGTCGTCGCATGTTAATGCTGCTCTTCTTTTGTGAAGAAGCTTGAAGGGTGGAATCCTTTGCTGGAGCAGTCTTTGAGGTGTTGTTGAAGAATGGGATGTGGAAGGATTTCTTCGTTTTTGCTTCTTGGGTTGTGTGTTGTCGTTCTTGATGGGTCAATATTTGATTCTTCCGTTGTGAACGGCAAAATGAATTTTTTAATAACGACATTTTTTAATTTTTTTATTGGTGTTTAATAATAATATGGGATAATAATGGATTTATTACTATTTAGTGTGTATAAAAATATTAGAATTTTTTTTTTTTTAAACGAAAACCTTTTTTTTTTTTTCTGGAAATTTGGCGGACCTTTTATAATGACGAAAAAAAGAATTTTTTTATATTTCATACATTAAAAAAAATCATTTATTGAGATAATAAATAAAAAAAAAAATTCAGAACTCAATATAGATAGATATGTATAATATATTTAAATTAAATTATTATTGTATAAAAAAAAAAAAAAAAAAAAATAAATAAATATAGTAAAATTGATTCATATTGATATTGGATTTCATATTGATTTATATAATAAAGTAAATAAAGTATGCATATATATAATCCCGCACCCAATGATAACGATGCAAAGAATGTTGTATAACGAAAAAAGCGCGCTTTTTTTTTATAAAAAAAAATATGATGTGATACATATAGGATAAAGTAACCAATCAACACATAATAATATAATTTTAAGACTTGGGGTAATAAAAAAAAAAATAAATAAAAAGAAATAAAAATAAAAATAAAAATAATCATAAAAAAAGATTACGAAAAATTACGAAAATTATCTAATATTATTTTATTTATTATATTATCCTGGTATAAATTCGGAATATTGTTATTTCGTTAACAAAAATCTAATAATGATTTATTCGTTCATGCTATTTATGATTATGTTTATGGATTTATTGTGTCAAAAAGTAAAAACGTGATATTACAAAATTTCTTAATAACAATGTGTATGATGATGCAAAATATAAATAATGTAAATTAATTGTTTATCATTAATCCTTTAGGGAATTTTTCAAAACGGGGTTGATAGAATCCATAATATTAATTACGGTGACGGTTTTAAAGGTTAATGAATTATACTTTCAGGACAATATTAGTCCCGACCCTCCGCCCGCCGAGATTGATCATAGAAAAGTGAAAATTTTGGGATCACTTTTTTTTGATGTATCTAATACCGGGTTGCCTCGTTCCTATTCGTGAGACGTTTAAATTAATTTATCATTATGTTTTAGCAATGCCCTATCATTATTTACCAAACAAATATGCCAACTGCCACACTTCCTTAATGACATTATCCATTTAGCATTGAAATAAGCTACAACATCAATATTTAATATGTGGCACCGCACGCTTTTTTTTAATTTCATCAGGTACATCACGCTGCAAAGATTGGTGGCGCGGGCACGCAAGTGTTAAATTGGTGCGAAACAATAACAAAGGTTGAATAGAAAATTCCCTCTTCAATAGAAGAATGTAAAGGTTCAAGCACAATGTAAGACAAAGGAAAAAGTTTTTTCGACAGCATAATAAAAACCGAAACGTTATAATTTTTCGATACATGATTAATACATTTCTGCAATTTGTAGACTATATCTGATATTTCCTTTTTTATTCTAAAAAAAAATGACAAGACCTGAAAGTTAATAGTTTTCTATACAGGCAATAAGTTAAATTGATGCATGTAAATGTGGCTGCGGACCATCCGAACAAAAAGGGTGATAAATGGTGCAGAGAAAAAAAAGCAAGAGAATAAATGTGCGAGCAAAAGACATTCTTTTGCTGATATGGATAGATAAAATTAAATTTAAAACAAAAAATGAAATTCCTTAACATGTCAAACTGGAAGATCTTTAAAAAATCCTGTGAAGAAAAAAAAGTGTACCGATTTTCAAACAAAGGTGAGTTTGTCTATTTTTTTTTTTCTTTTTCTTTTTCTTTCTTTTTCTTTTTTTTTTGAAGTAGAATAAATCTCGCATCTCCTTCTGTTGATCCATAATAAATTTTAAAACAAGAAAATTTTGATTTCCTTATGCTCCTTCTTGTTCAAAAAAAAAAAAAAAAGATTTTTTTCCGATCGCTTGCGATTGGATGATGGTTCATCTTCATAATCTGAATGCATCTCGGTTAAACGCGCAAGAAGTGCATTGCTTCGCTTATTAATGTTTTAAAACATCAAAGTTTCTCGTGTAAGAAAAACGAGCATGATATTAAAAAAAATCTTGGTGGTTTTTTCGGTTTAAAGATTTAGCGTCGATCTTTGTGCTTTTTTTCAAAAACATTAACGAACTTTTTGTTAAACGTTTTAAACAACAAGGTTTGCAAACAATGTTACTTAGTATTTCATAATAGAAAAATGACAACTACTTTAAATCCAAAATTGGTGATATTTCTTTTTTCCTTTTTTTTCAGGAGCGCACAAGTTGGAACAATAGTAATGACTTGTTGTGTGACCGTCTAACTAAAATAGGCGATATACAGATTTAAACTTAAGCATATTCTTATATACCTAGGACATGTAGGTTAAAAACGAAAAAAGAAAAATAAATAAATTTATTATGATGGAAAGTTTATTTTTGACTCGTTTCTGTTTTATAAATAAAAAAAGGTTTTAACATGTACGTTTCGTTTCATCATTATTAATAAATAAAGGAAAAGCTCTAAAGTGGTAAAAAAATAAAAACGGAAAACCATAATTGTAAAAAAAAAAAAAAAAAAAGGTTCAAATATGCGTATGCATTTATTCGTTTGCACAATGGACATTCAAATTTGCAACAGCGACAGGAAAGAACCGGTCGTATATGAGTTATGGTTTGTATTCCTTTCTAACTTTAGAAAACATTTGGCGTTTCACTCGTTTTTAGTAAAAGATTATCCAATTTTTTTTCCTGTGAAAGTTTTGTTCGAAACATACCGGATATATTTGAATGTTCTAAATGTTCCGAGTTTCAAAGCTAATGTATTATTTAAAACTATAAATTTTTTTCTTCACAATCTTGATGTTAACTGCTACATCATCCTATCAGACCTATTTTGTTCTTATACATCGTCATCTGATTACAGTTCTCTGTTTCAAACACTGATAACATTAAATAATCTCTTCTTAACCCTAAACAATACAATTATATCTCGTAATCCACGTTCAAACGCTTTATTGGCATTCATTTACGAGTACACAGTTGATGGATCGTAACGTCGACGATTAGAACAATGCTCCATTAAATGGAACGTTATGTATGCGAACATGACGAGGTTCTATCACAAATTATAAAATGATGTCATGGCTTTACGTTATGATAAATTTTTCCCTAATTGAAAGTTCAATAAATTTAACACGATAATTTCAAGCGAAAGGCTTAGGATGAGGAATCGTTTCGGGGTCAAAATCAATCGGAGAATTATTTTTTTTTTTTGTTTTGATATGGTCGTAGATCGCGAGCTTTTTTTTTTTATTTGATTCTGGAAATTTCGCTGACGTGAGTGTGATATGTGATTAGATCGCAGATAAGATTTGTCCGATTGTGAAATAATATGACCTAAACTACATTTCATTGTGTAACCTTAAATTATTCATATTGTCTTATTTACACGTATATATTGGCTGCAATGAAATGGGTTTCACCAATTTTTCAGCCCATCACTTGGACAAACCACTTTTTTTAAACCAATCTTTGTCTAATAGATCGATTTTTTGCTTCTTTCATAATAAAAAATAAGAAGTCACTTTATTCTTTTGAGTTACTTTATATGTTGATATTACATCTGGTACTTTTTGATATCCCAAGCCACAACCTTTACTCAATAAAGAAGTTTCGAGTTATATACAGTGTGAAAAAAAAATTTTTTTTTTTTTCATTCCCAAATATTTTTATTACATCAAGATTATTCGAAAAAAAAAAAAATTTTTAAATTAACGTCCGAACATTAAAGGTTAAAAAAAACCATTCCGAGTAGTATTTAAATTGGGAGATTAATAAGATTTAGGTGAATATTTTAATATTAGAATTTTGGAATTGATGTTCGAATTGTTTCATCTAAAAGAAAAAATCTTTCATCTGTGGGGGTCCACAAACCTTACTCTTATGTCACCCCCTGATTTTTAACAAGACACAGAAAAAAAAAATACGTTTGAACATTAGGGATTGACCGATCACATTTTATAACACATGACCTCCCTCACCATTTACACAAATAACCCATATTATTATTATTTTTCTAAACACAATATGATAAAAATATTTCCACATATGGAGAGGTACAAAAATTATTTTTATCAGGAGCTTCCACATTGAGGTCTCGTAAAAAAACTTTATTACTTTACATCATTCATGAGGCAAAGAAAAAAAGCAGGGAGAACGTTTACAATGTGTCATATACAAACAAGGAGCGAGAGTTGAACATCAGTTCACCTGAAATTTCAAAGAATAGGAAATTTACTAACCAACTTTATAAGATTCATCCAAATTGCGTTCAACGTGATTTGATGTAATATCTCGTTTGAATTTCCTTACTGAAGGATGATTTTCATAACGCGTTTAAGATGTGTTAAAATTTGAAGTTCCCTATTGTCCTTTTTTCTAATCATATTACTAAAAAAGCATTCAATCAAAAAAAAAAAAAAAAAATAGATTTGATTCCTTTTGAAGTCCTTTTGAATAATTTTTTTTTTTTTTTGAAATATTTCCCGCGCGATTTTCAAAATAACGCATCCAGATCTTATGCAGGGTAAGTAAATTGTCACATCTTTTTTTACCAGGCTGCATCTTTAATTATAAACCATTGGTTTTGTTAATAATTAGCATGCACGAGTGACACATCAGCCTAGTTAGCTTTCCCCGCAGACATTGTTTTTGATTTTCTACAGGTCTTCTAGTTAGGAGGAAATAAACTTATTGGTGAAATTTGTTTGTATATTTTGACAGGTTCACTTTGGAAGATATCTAATTTATTGTTATGCGAGATGATAGGTTTTCTAATAAAATCGATTGTGTGTGCGTTGAAATTAATTTTTAAAATAATGACAAATCATAAATAAGCTGATTAGCATACAAATATTCATTATCTTTTTAATATTCCAGGTTGAGAACGTGGTCGTTTAATTAAACATCGCACTCGACATACAATTATAGCAATGTATATATATATGCTAGGCATAATGTAAAATTAGTTAATTAAAATTAGTTAGTGCTAAATTAATTATGCATTTCTAAGTCAAGGTTATATTAATATATTATTATAACCTATATTTAGGCTATATTTATTTACGCTGTGCATATCATTTTCAAAAAGCAATAAATACATACTGTACATACTTGCATTTCATAACAAGGTATATCTAATTACCAAATAAAATCATGATGTCATATCCATGATTTCGGGGTTCGGATAATAGTTGCGAGAATATGTCTTTATTACAAGGGTTTTTTTTAAGTTTCTCTTTTTTTTTTTTTTTTTTTTAAAAAAAAAAAAACATAATCTTTCGAACACTCTATACGCATAAAAGGAGTTCATGTAAAAAAAAAAAAAAAAAAAAAAGATCGCCTCCAAATCTAACAAAATAAAACATTTATGATTTTTTTTTTTTTTCATCAATAACAACAATATGGTTTCGAAAAATGTTTGTTTATCCTCATATCTATTTATTTTCGGATCCAATCAATCAACGAAGGAAAAGCGAGAGCGAAACACGGGCCAATTTATTAATACCTTGGCAAAATGTTTGTACAAGGGTGGAAAAAAAGGGTCCTTCCTAAAATATATCATCAATAATTTTGGATTGAAGCATATGGATTTTTTTTTATTATGTGAAGATCTTTGCCAAATAATTTTCAAAACGCTCTGGATAAACGTTTTTGTCATTATTTTTTATCCGATACAAGGTTAAATACCAAGGCCGGATTAAGTTAATTAGAAATGAAAAGTTGACCTATGATTTTTTACGGATGAAACACGTAAAATGGTATGGATGGTTATAGGATTAACCACATTTATAATAAACCGGATAGAATGAAATCGTCAGTCATGGGATCGTTGATGGCTCATACATCCACCTAATTATTCTCCGAATGAACAAAAAAAATGAGGAGAAACATTATCGTCCTTATCGAATTATTTGGGGATTACGAATAAAGATAGGTATTTCGAACTAAATTAGGCAGATTGTTTGTTAAAATTCTCTTTTATGGACTTATAATGCACGGTCCCACAAATTGGTTCATGATGGCTTGTAAATAAATCTGTTAAGCGTTTAACCATTTTGCATAATACATTACATATATTTTTATGCTTAATAAATATATGGTAAGATCTGGGTAAATTTCCCAAAGGATTTTGATGTTGTACCATATGAATTGCATGATTTTTGAGAACAAAGGGGATAAAATTTCTATTTGTTTTAAACTTTAATAACTTGATTGTTCGCAAGGGAAACAAGTTTTTTTATAAAAAAAAAAAAAAAAAAAATTATCTTTTCTGCATAAACAGAAAATCATTTATACATGCTTTCTTTCTCCACATAAAAAAAAAATGCACAAAAACGAAAAAAAAAAAAAATTTTTTCATGACGGAAAAAAAGAGATTTCAATTTGTAATTCAACGATAATTTTTGAAATTCACGGTAATTTACATTATCGTACATTTTACTGCGGCAAATCAACTCGGATTTTTTTTTCTCACTCGTTGCATTGCATTTCCCCTTGAATGGACATGGATTATGGCTATTGTCATTCCATTTCATGATAAAGTGACGATATCTCCAAAATGATTTTTCAATTTAATCTGTTATTGTCTAATCTACATGACCCCACATTAAAAAAATTTGACAGCGTGACAATGATTTTTTTTTCCTCCCTCTGATCATTCTGAACCTTTTTTTTTTTTCTATTATGATCATAAAAAAAAAATTTCATTTTTACCGCCCATCTTTGAAAAAAGGTTTTTTTTTCTTATTAAACGCATATGAAAATTGAAGTTCACATGTGCGATTATCGAATTATTTAGTCTTATTCGAGCAAATGACGTGAATCGAAGTTTTTACATGATTCTGCGGATTAAAAATGCTGCGGTACTTACGATCGGTCTGATATCAAATTCCCGCAATCATATCTCACAACATCATCACACATATCAATTTTAAGTTCGTCGTACTTGCATCATTCGAAGTTTTTTAATTCTTTTTGATCTTCAACAAACTCTTTATTTTCTTTGTTCCATTTCTTTGTCTTTTTTTTTTTTTTTTTTTTTCACAACCGGGAAATTTCTTTTTTTTCTTTTTGAATGAATTGGAAATTTTATTAAAAAATAGATTCTGAAACTATACAAGAATCCCCACCCCACATTTTGTACAACCCGCTAAAGGTTCCCCACCATCAATCACTTTAATAACTATTGTTTCTTATCTGTGATATATTTTTAACCTCTCCATATATTCATTATTGTTATACTTAAATGGTTATATTTAAAAAATAATGAATCCTTACGTAAATTGTCACGTGATTACTTGTGTCAGGTTTAAAGTTTTTTATTGATCTTTGGATTCTAGCCTTGTGTTTGTCATCTAGATTGAAAAAAAAATCACCGAAATCAGGGGAAATGTTTCCCGTGGTCATGTGACTACTCGAACCAACCACGAAGCCAAAGCCCATTGTTCCAGATTCAAATCAGATGGTTAAGAAACCTATGAATTAAATTGGATTAGGGTTTATTCGGTGTTCCAGATTTCTCGATTGGATATCACTAAACACAATGGTCATGGTGTAACAATTTATCATGGAAGTGATAACGTGATGATTAGTAAAAATTATTAATGAGATTTATCATTTGTTTAAGGAAATTTCTTATTTACGTGAGCAGATCTGGCCAGAACTACATTATGTAACATGATTTATAATATTATCATATACACATTTATTATCTTTTGGAAATAAACAAACCTGCGGCATTTCACTCTTTTTTTGACCTAACTGTTTTTACTTGAAACAATTAGATGTTTAGAATTTTAGCGCATGAGTTACTGTATGTTATTATCCTCTCTTAAATTAGAAATGACGGTGGGATGTGTTGCACTCTTACAAATGGTATTAATTTTAAAGTATACAGATAGATTCGATGATTTCATGATCTCAAAAAGACATCTGATGAGAATTAATTTCAAATGAATGATGGCTAGATATATACTTGGCAAGTAAAAGCGGTCAAAGCCTCTCGTTTCATGGTATCACGCATGAAATTGATCGTAATTGCTATTTGTTTATTCATTTAAATCATCCGAAATTGTGTTGAAAAGATCACCTAACTCGCATTGGCCAATATATTATTATATCTTTGAAAAACATTATCAAACGTAAATTTAATATAAACATCAGATATTCAGCATGTTGTTCTTTTAACGCGAATAAGAAATGATATATGGGCTTGTTTGATACGTTCGATGATTCCCGAAAGATACGATTTTCTTGATTTACATTTTCTTTTGTATTCAAAACATCAAATATTTTGGCATAATGAAATTACGGAATAGTTATTAATACATTTGGGCTATTTTATTTTTGGTTTTACAATATAAATTGTGTCAAAAGAAAAAATTACTCGTTTGGTAATGATTTCGGGAACGCAATTTTTTTTTCTAGAGGGCGTTTCTGAGGAATGAAAGTTTACTGTTGGTAGATAACTAAATTTGTCG
Organism: Funneliformis caledonium; assembly: GCA_910591825.1. Taxonomy (NCBI): domain Eukaryota; kingdom Fungi; phylum Glomeromycota; class Glomeromycetes; order Glomerales; family Glomeraceae; genus Funneliformis; species Funneliformis caledonium. Next base: position 31,270 of record CAJVPQ010000202.1, read on the forward strand.
CTTTACCGTTTATTATGCATCATAGTTGATGATGACAGATCAAACGTGCATTTAAACATTACGAAAAGAAAAAAAATAGAAAAAAAATTAAATATTTCAAAATTTTAGGTTTTTTTTTTTTTTTTTATGAAGGAAAAAAAAAAAAAAGAGGATATTAAAAAACGTGCAACCATTAATCTACGCCGATTTTTTACGCCATGCTTTTTTTTTTTTTCTTATCAAGAGAAATGGTATCATTTTTTTTTTTTTTTTTCGAATTTTGATGATGTGGCCCAATTAAATAAACAAGCAAATTATTATTTTTTTTTTTTTCATACCTCTTCCAAGAAACCTTTTTGGGGATTAAGAATTTAACATTTGCAATTTGGACTAATTTTCCTGTAGCAATTCTATTCTTGGGAATTACTTCAGCCTATAAACAAAAAGTGAATAAACAAATAAACATGCAAAAACCTTTTCCCAGAGAAAATCAAGTGCTTTAAAAAAATAAAAAAAAAAAACGGAAGCTTTTTTTTTTGCCAACTGTAGCAACGATTAGTCCTTGTTTATATTAATGTGATTGGGAAAGGAAAATTTTTGTTATAATGGCAAATGTTTGCATTGCATAAAACAAATTAAATATTTTGATTATGTGATAGGTCATTTGAACAAGATTTTTTTTTTTCTGTCAAAACAATGACCTGTAAAACATTGATAATAATTAAACATTTACATATTTTTACTTGTAAATTTTTTTATCTCAAACCTATTACATCAATGAATCACCACATTCAATGTTTATTACGCCATTTTTTGTGAAGTTCATTACCATTTATTTATAACGTACAAAGCACACTTACTGATAATCTTGCTTTGACAATCGCGAGAAATATATTAACTCATTTTTGTTACAAGTGTCCTATCTCAAAGATAAGATAACCCGCACGGAAATCAACGTTATCTTTCTCTTAACCAATATGTTCAATATACTTTTGATTTCATATTATGTCTTACAAATTAAGCAAGATAATCCGTAAGCCATTTCGAAAATATAAAAAAAATTTTCTATCAATGAATATTCATTTTTCATTGCTAAACCATAATTTGTTTAGCTTTGTACGTTGGATCGTTTCTCGTGTTGTAAATCGATATAAGGGTTTAATTATCATTACGTCGTGATTGTCCTTTGTTGATTTTCATGATTTATTCGCATGGTGTTGATATTTTTATCAAAATAAAAAGAAAATAATTGTGAGAAACTTGCAAGTTCAAAATTAATCTTGTGTTTCAATCTAGTAGTTTTTTTTTGATTAACCAATCATTGAAGAAATTCGTAATAATAACGGGTTCTTATCGTTTGGCAACATGATTTTTGGCACGAATCAAGAATAATTGACTAGTTGAATTTAACGGGATCAACGTTCACGATGACCTAACTTGCTGTTTACCCAACAAATAAACCTCAATCACTAGGATAAAGTACTAAGGTGTCTCGGTGCTTCCCTTTCATATTGATTTCTACCAATAATTATCGAAGGAATTTCATTTAATCAATCGCCTCATAAATTTAATAAGAATTGATAGTTTTAATCTTAATAATATTATTATGATATTTTTTAAGGAATTCAAGAAAAGAATCCATTTTAGTTATATATATCTATTATAATTTGCAAATGCTAAACCAATACATTTTTAAAAATAATTAAAATAATAATGGAAAAGGAAGTCCTTTATATTAGATTTAATATGTTTAAATGATTACTATCAGATTCATTATAAATATAATTTAAAATTATTCATATAATGAAAGGAAAAATATAAAAAATTAAAAATAGTATATTCATTATAATAAAATTTTATTTTAATTTTATTAATTCTTCTTTTTTTACTATTTATAAAACATTTAAAAACTTATCTTATTATATTAATTCAATATTTTTTTTTTATCTTTTATTTTAATTATAAAAGCTATTTAATTTTAATTTAAATCTAAATTAACTTAATAACTTATTTTAAAATACATAATTTTAATATAATTAACTTTTTTAAACATCAAGTTAAAATTCATTAAAAAATTTAATATATATATATAAAAAAAAAGTTTTATACATTATTTTATTATAAAACAAAATAAAATTGTTAAAAAAAAATATATATTATACCAGAAGATATCAATAATCACCTTTTATATTACATTATATCACACTTCTTAAGTTTCCATTTTTACTATTTATTCAGGAAACTTAGTTTTTTTTGAATGACAAAATCTTATTTATTATACATATTTATTTGTCAAAGTTAAAGTTAAAGTTAAAGTTAGTTAGAATTAGTTAGAATTAAGTGTTAGTATATTATTAAAAAAGGATACTGACTGGTATCCTTTGGCAATAATGTTTATTTTTAATATTCTAGAAATTTGTTATTCTAGTAATATGTCTTAATCTATCACACACTATGTTCTAAATGTCCTATTTGTCCTATCTATATCCTATCAGTATTCTATCAGTATTCCATTAATATTCTATGATAATACTATCCTTCGGTATAAAATAAAAATTTTCATTATTAAATTTATTACTAATATAAAATATATATTATTAATATATTTAATTATTTATACAAATTTGCATATTTTTCATAAATTATATAAATTATATATAATATTATTCATTCAATGATATTGCAAACAAATTTGCTAACAATTTTATTTTATAATTAAAATAATTTTTAATCATATTTTTAAAATGTTTTATTTAAAAATTAATATTATATAATAAATTTTTATAATATTTCTAAGTAAAAATTAAAAATATAATTAATTAATATTCTTTAAAGATAAATATATAATAAATTATTGAAAAAAAAAGTTATATTTTACTATTTATTAATTGCAAAAATAGAAAAAAAATACTATAATTAATAGTCTTAATAAGATAAATCCAAAAAAATAAATTTTATTTTTTTCTAATTATTAAGTTATTTTTAAAAATAGATTTAAAATTAATATAGATTAAAATTAATTTTTTTAATAATAATTATAAAAAAATAAAATTTAGTTTATTGGATTTATCTTATTAAGACCTGTTAAATAATTTTATTTTTATATTTCTGAGATCAATAATTAGCAAAAAATATAATTAAAATTTTATTTTTTTTTTAATAATAATTTAACATATTTATTTTTAAAATATTATTAATTAATTATATTTCTTTTAAATTTTTACTTAATTTTTAAATAAGTTATTTTAAAATTATTATAAATAATTTTAATTATTAAATAAAATTTAGCTAAATTTGTTAGTAATATATTTGAAGAAATAAAACATACAGTTACACCTTGATATAACGAAGTTACTGATCCAGCCGATTAGGACTTCGTTATAAGAATCTTCGTTAACGCTATAATGAATTATGCGGTATGTATAACGAATAATTCGTTATA
>CAJVPQ010000203.1:0-34620 GCA_910591825.1 Funneliformis caledonium
TTAACTTACAAAGATAACTATTAGATTTCTATATAAACTTAAAAGAATTACCACTTAAACATCCTGTCTAACAAATGCAATTTGACAGGATTACATGTTAATACTATTAAATTCAAAATCATCATTCAAATCATTAAAATCATAATTTAAAAATTTGAATATTTTATTATAGTTTATTAGAAAAATATAATAAAAAGGAAAAATTAATGGTAAAAAGAAAAAAATTGAGAAGGAAAAGTTAATGGAACACAGAAAAATTAATAGAATGCATTTTAATTCATGACTAATCTGCAACTAATCACATATAACATAATAAAAATTAAATAATTAAATTAAAAAATTTTTTTTATTTATATTAATATACTATAAAGACTGGATCTTAAGTTCATCTTAAAATTAGAACTTAGTCTTATAAAGACTGATTTTAAAGATTCAGTCTTAAAGTTTCAAACTTGAATTTTCCCTATCCTAATATAAATATTAAAAGCATATCTTGATAGTTATACTTCACAACTAGTTCTATTAACATTTAGGATTAGATTAATATTAGATTTCTTAATACAAGATATAAATATAAATATATATGTATAATCTGATTCACTTAATGACAAAATTTTATATTCTTTAGAAGTGGATTTATTTTTGATATGAAAAGTATGTGCATTTTATCCTGAGAATCATGTAATCATTTCATCAATAAAGATATCTGATACTAATAGATAAAGTTACTTTGAAATATCTTTAATATGTAACGCAAGTAGATCAACTTTTGAAAACCAATCAGGAAGTATTTTCGTATAATTTAAAATATGTAAATAGCATTTATCTAAAAATAATTTATTATTTATTTAATTTATTATTAAAAAAAAATAATAGTTATTAAATTTACTTGTTGAAATCAGAATAATAACATCATTTTAGTAAGTTCATGTGAAGGATAAAAACTATTATTTATCCAATAATTATTAATTATTAGAAATTTAAATATTCCAATGTATATAATAAGTGCTAACTATATTTTTAATTCATTGATGATCAAATTAATCTAATATTTACCTTCTCTATATTAGTTAGTACCTTGCTTTGCTCCTTAAATTGCAGCATAAATGTTTATATTTTTAACAATAATATTTAATAGTTTTTCAGAAAAAAATAAATTAAAAGTAGAATTTTTGATAAAATTTAATTTATTAAAAATAATAGATAAAGTATCATGTAAATGATAAATATATTGAAAGAGTAAAAATTCTAATGATAATTTACAAGTTATTACAGATTTTTTTTGCCTTTATTTTTATTATTATTTTTATTAATATTTTTAATTAATTTATCTAAATGTTCTTCTAAACATTTTAAATCTTCACAAGTAAAATGACAAATATAAATTTTATTATTTAATAAAAACTTATTTAATAAATTAGATAAGCAGATAACATTTAAAAAAAAGTTCATATTTTATAATTAAATTTGTCTTTTAGATTTTTTAAAGATTTAGCTTTATGATTTCATATGATTTATATAAAAAAAATAATTTTAATTTCTAAATTAACTTGCTTGTCTAATAATTTTATCTAAAAAATTCACAGACAAATTTGTCTGTCTGATAATTATGCATTTTATTGATCTTAAAATTCGCATGTAAATTTGCTTGCTTATAATTAATGTATTTGCTAATCTTTCTTAAATTTTCATAGGCAAATTTGCTTATTCAATATTTTGCTGATCTTAAAATTAGCAGGTAAATTTACCTGTCTGATAATATATGCATTTAAAAAAAATTAAAGTTTATAGGCAAATTTGTTTATTTGATAATCTAAAAGATAAAAAATATACATATGGTAGGGTTAGTATTGGCTGTAGCCATGACTATTAATCTGGTTAAAATTTGTTGATCAAATTCTAGCCAAATTTATAAAAATTTTTGGCTAGCTATTAAATTTTACTTAGAAACAAAAGAATTTTTTTATTTAATTTGATTATTTTTTATTTAATTTAATTTTGCTTATTTAATTTAATTTTAACAATTTAATTTAATTTTATTTATTTAATTTAATTTAATTTAATTTAATTTTTTTAATTTAATTAATTATTATTTTTACATTTAAATTTTACAAATAAACTTATATCTTTAGTTTAAACTAGACATTATAAACATTATAAAGCTTTTAGGATTTATTTAAGTCAAATTTACAGTATAAATTCTTAATTCTTTATAAAATATTTTAATAAAAAAGATTATGACAATAAATAGAATTTATTTTATTAGATTAAAGATTTCAAAATAAATAATTTTCTATGTTTTTTATAAGATTTGTAAATAAAATTAATCATTTCTCATAAATATAAATTGTAAAAAATAATATAGTAGTTCAGGAAAAAAATATATCATTTTTAATAAATTTTTTCCATTTAGCGATCTAGATTTGATGCTAAGATTCCAAAGATTTAAGAAAGCTGTTTCTATAAAAAAGGAAAGGAACATTAATGAACATTCCTAAAGAAATCCATCTACCTCAAGCCTGTATTACTTATCTTTTCCAATCCCAATTCTAAGAGAGTCTGAAAGCTAAGGGTTCAAGAATGTCGTTCTTATAAAAAAAAGGAATGTTAATAAACGTTTTTAAAGAAGTATACCATTTCAAGTTGTATTATAATTCTGAAAACTTCAAAAGTTCATAAGAGCTGTTCTTATAAATAAAAAAGAAAAAAAAATGTTAATGAATATTCTTGAAGAAATACAGCTATCCTAAGCTGCATTATTAATAATTCTGAAAGCTCCAAAGATTCATAAGAGCTATTCCTATAAAATAAAAGAAAAAGGAATGTTAATGAACATTCCTGAAGAAATATATCTATCCTAAGTTATATTACCAATAATTCTAGAAGCTCCAAAGATCCATAAAAGCTGTTTCTACAAAAAAAGAAAAGGAACATTAATAAATGTTTCTGAAAAAATATACCTATTCTAAGCTACATTACTAATAATTCTGAAAATCTCAAAGGTTCACAAGAGCTATTTCTATAAAAAGAAAAAGGAACGTTAATGAACAGTCCTGAAAAAACATATCTATCTCAAGCTATATTACGATTAATTAGATTTGATCATGTTATTATTAATAATCAAATAAAACAAGAGCTTAATAATTTCTTTCATAATTATATTCATTTTATAGATTTTCTTTATCAGATCGATCTATACGAAATAATACTACATCTGTTATTTCACTTTTGGTAGATAAAACATATATCAGTGTTTATGAAGAATAAATTATTACTATTAAATCTAATAAAAGTAAAGATTATAAAGTAATAGCTTATACTACTTTTCTACAAATTTGAAAAAAGTTGTATCAAATATTCAGTTTATAACTAAAGCATCAGATCTATATAATTTTTATGAATAACTTTGTGTTAAAATTCGAGTTGTTAGTGATATTAAAAATAAATAAAATTTTAAGCTAAATATAATCTTTATAGAGCAGCTGCAACAGTTAAATGTCAACATTATAATGAGAATTTTAATATTAATAAACAATTAAAATCTAAGATTCTACATATTTATTATGATTGAATTCAAAATATATCAATTTCTTACTCATCAAGACAACCTGTAGGTTTATTTTTTAATGTTTATATTTTTGGAATTACTAATACTGGTTCAGAACCTATAACACAAAGAAATTATTTAATTAGTAAACATCAATTACAGTATTAATGCAAACACCTAAAGGAGCTAATATTACTCTTAATCTTTGAATATGATAATTTGCTTTATTGGAATCTATCACAAAAACATCAGAGTTACATGTGATAATTGTAGTGAAGAACAAAAATAATTTTACTCTTTAGTTTTATTCATGGTTTATTATAATTAGAAAGTTTGATATAATTAAACTTAATTTCATGATTTCTGATCATTTATAATTCAAGTTTTGGAATGGTGATATTGAGACGGCTGCCTTCAATAAAGTTTAACAAATTTAATAAAGTCTACGCTAAATGATTTTTTGTTGTTTTTTTTAACGCATTTTTTATTAATTATCACTAATATTGTAGCTGATTTATCACATAATTCTTTATCACGTTTCTGGTCAAGAAAATCAAGAAAGTAACACGAGGAGGGTCAAAGAAGGTAATTTTTGCGTCAGGGATATAATCCGACAAGGTTAATAAATATTATTTAAAAATTCTCAAAATTGTTTTCAATTTCTATACTTTGATAATTAAATTAGAAAAAATTAAAATTTTTTCAAAAAAATTATTGTAAATAAAATGTACAGTAGATGCTAAAAAGCTAATAATTATGTTTTAAAAGATATGAACAAAAATAAATTTTTTTTTTCCTTCAATAGTAAATATTCTGTTCAAAAAAAATCATTATATTATAAACCATTACTTACCCTATCTATATACTCTATAACAATCATTATTTACCACCTTCAGACTCAATAAATAAATGTATAAATATATAAATATGATATTAAATAAATATTCCCTTCATCATTTCCAAAATTTAAAATCTTGTTAATAATTGATTAATTCCGGCGTCTAATAATGTTAACCATTGTAATAAATCATCTGTAGTTTTTGATAAATCTTCATAAACTTCAATACTCCCACGATAATTATCCATTTTTAATGATTTTAATTCAGGTCCCGCATAATTTATTGATGTTGTTGTAGATATATTTTGTGCGCTTGCTCCATTTCCTGTAAATAATGGTCTAGTTGGAGAATTTTGTTGATTTAATGATAAAGTTAATTGATTAAATTTTGATGACGATGGTGAAGGTGTAAGTAAATGAGATGAGGCTCCGCTTTCGTCTGCAAGAAGCTATTAACAACAACCACAACCACAATTATAAATGTAATTATTTTAATAAAAATATTTTTATGTTAAAAAAAAAAAAAAAATCATTGCAACCTACTTTTGGTTTAGGAGATCTTTGCACATTGCTTATACTCGTAGATCTCTGTCTTGAACCTACGGCTAAATTATTATTGTCAGTATCTGGTTGAAGGTGTTTAGATTTGGTCATAATATCTTCGTGAGTCGGTCTATAAGTATTTAAAGTAGTAGCAGATCTAACCCTACGAGCTGCTGCTTGAGAAGTAGGATATTGTTTTCCTTGGCTACTTGACCTATAAAGCGGCACACCATGAGAAGAATCATGATTGGGCATGTCATAACTTCCATGCCTTACGGGTGATCTAGCATATCCCATTTTTGATATCGAAGAATGTGTTGAAGAATTACCGTGATTGTTTATGAATTCTGACATCGAACCTAATCCATTAGATGATTTTGGTGCAGCAAGTGAAGATAATGGAGGAGTTAATAACCCCCCTGAATTCGATCCTGAATTTATGGTAGGATTAGTAACTTCTACAGATATATTAGATCTTAAACTATGTTGAGCTGTAAAGTATCCGCTCTCTTGTCTTACTGGACCTCCAGGCTTTCCATTCGTTGGTGGTAATAATCCAAATGCTTCTGATGATGATTTCGATGCATTTTTTTGTGATGCTGATATAGAAGATTCTTCTTGTTGTTTGTCCGTAGTTACACTTTTTGAAACTTCAGAATTTGTAGATAAAATTGAAATAGATGAATCAGAATTGAATGATGATGATAAAGGTGATTTCGAACTCCCGACACCATCTTTGCTCGAATTTGATAACCTACTATCGATAGAACCATTATCAGAATCTTTTGACTTTGGAACAAGAAAAGTTGTTTGGAAGTGAGCTCGTGTCATTGTTCTTGAAGGTGAATCTTCCATATGTGGCATTATAGTATTGATATTTACCGGGGGTATTGCTATAGTTGGACTTCTATAGCTTCCAGTTGGTGAAGAATCTTTTGAAATATTATCTTGTGATTCTTCATTATTAAACAGTTGAAGTAAAGGATGTTGAGTCTCTGAATATTTTCTTTGAAATATTGGTTTTGAAGGCGAAAGAAAACCTTCAGTTATTATTCTTCCATATCTAAAAGTTGTATCTTTTGGTACAACAGTTCTATCCGTATCATCTCCAGATATTCCATTTAGTTTTTTATCTATTATAAATCCTTGCTGTTCATCTCCCTCCATTACGGGTGATAACTGATCTGATTTACTGATAAGAGATCCCAAGGAATGTGATTTACGATGATTTACTGTATTTTGAACTGTATCAAACACCCAAGCATCCTCTTCTTCCTTTTGTTTCTCCTCAAAATCATATGAATCACTTTCACTAAAATCAATAAAAAAAAAATTAGTGATCAACATTTAAATCAAAATATATATAAATAAAGTTTATTTGATTTAAACCTCGACGGAGTCCCATTAGGATCTTGGAATGAATGGCGAAATCCGGTTGTCTGTCTCCATTGTTCATACTTTGCGATAAGTTCTCTTAATAACCCAATTGGATGCTTTGTAGCACTTTTTATGAATTTAGATTTCATTAATTCCTCTGCTGTGGGTCTCTAAAAAGCAATAATAATTTTACTTGGAAAAAAATTCCCAATTTAAAAAAAAATTTTTTAAAAAGATATTTACCTGTTCTGAATAATCATTTAAACATAAAGAAACCAGCTCTCTTATGTGAACAGAAAATTTATCTTCTAGCTGAGGCGGAGGAGTTTTTGGTATAAGTTGTATGGCTTTCATAGCACTTAATTTATGATGAGGAGGATTTCCTGTAGCCATTTCGATTACAGTAATCCCTAAAGACCATATATCCGCCTGAATTTTATTTGATAACATAACATGATGAATTAATTCTTATTAAGTGAATGTAATCATAACCCATCTCTGATTGCAAACCTTTGTGTCATAAGTTGCTCCCTCCTTTATTACTTCAGGTGCCATCCAATATCTATAAAAAATCTCGTAAGTTAAGGAAATAATATTGAACCACCATCAATTTCTGAAGATTTTTGTAGGCATCCTTTCAACTTCCCGGGATCTAATCTCGCATATTCGTAATCCTTTCCAAAACTTTTCCCAAAGCACGACAACAAAATTCTTTTTGTAAAAGCACGTCCCACGCTTCATCAAAGTATGATTATTGATAATCGAAAAGGATACGGTGTACCAACAAATGATGTTCTTTTTGCGGATGAAGCTGTTAATTGTCCTGCCACACCAAAATCACACAATTGAACCTTTCCTTCTTCCGTTAATAAAATATTTGCCGCTATGATCATTTATTAAAAGATATTTAAATTAAAAACCAATTAAATTGATAGAAAATACCATTTGAAAGTAAAATTTTTTACCTTTGATATCCCGATGAATAATTTTACATTTATGTAAATAAATCAATGCTTGTAGGACTTCCCTTGTTATCAATGATATGTATTTTTCTTCTAAGGGACCAGCATTCAACTAAGAAAAATAAAAAGAAAAAGAAAAAAAAATGTTAAATCCTCGATTAAAACAGGTTTTCGAGCGATTGAATAAACCTACCAATGACCTAATACTTCCGCCTGCGGCGTATTCCATGATAATCCATAACTTTGTACCATGAAGAAAACTTCCATAATATTTAGTTATACTTTGAGAATCACTATGCTTTAGTTGAGATAATAAGTTTATCTCCTTGATAATATCACCAACGTCATCTTCTTCAGTATCCAGGTTTAGCACTTTAATAGCTACGACTTGATTCGTTTCATTATTTATCCTATTTTAAAAGATAAAAAGGTAATGAAATTAAATAAATAAATAAATAAATATATAATATTTGTTGTTTTTTCTACCGAAACTATTTATCTTACCCTTTATAAACAGCGCCATAAGCACCTCTACCGACAAGCTCTTGCCTCGAATAAAGTTCCTTAACCTTTTTCTTTGGTACATAACGTTGTTCACTAACATTCATCATAAAGAAAATAAATATAAACCAAAAAAAAAATTTTTCGGCGGCGTTAAAAAAGAATAGTTGAATGTATTTATATTAAATTATCGAAAGTCAAGATTTCCAAATATGGTAAATTAATGGTACAATCTCCAAAATCGGGGTTTATAGAAAAAAAAAAATATTTCCTTTTCCGAATGGTTAACAATACTTAATAAACTATCGAACATGGTTACAATATTCTTAAAGATTCCTTAAAGGAATTATCAATTTCTTTTATGCATGGGCAAAATTCATCACCTAAACAAAGATGCAAATTAATTGATGTGTTGCTGGTGTTTCAATTTTTGTCGAATTATAACTCTATAATTATCAGGAAGACGGGTCCTTTTGTTATTAAAAATAAAATGACGCTTATGGAATTTGCATTTTTTTTTTTTTCTTAAAATAAAAAAATTCAGTTAAACAAGGAGCAAATTCAAAAGAGGGTGTACGGCAGGATCAATTTTCCGAAAAAATATATTAGAAGTAAGTTCACGTCTTATAAACCATCTCATATTCTTGATTACATATGCAAGGGAAATGGCGAAAAAAAACAAAGCTTTTTGTATACGGATAAATAAATAATAAATGAAGAACAAGAGAAGTTCGGTTATGAAGAATTTCATAAAATATTACACATAAAAATACATTCTTTGCTCATTGATCACGGGATCACTGACCGTAACAATATCTTCCCACCAAGTTTTTCACGCCCACGTGATCATAGAAATATTTGTCACCCCGCGTCACACCCTCCGCGTTTTCCATTTTCATAAGTATTCCGGATGCGAAATCATATTTGTCACTTTTATTCGTCACATGGTTAATTTCTTTAAGGGTAAATTTATCCTGTTCTGGGCCGTAACTGTTTTTTATCCCGTGATATTTACTTTACATTTTAAGGATGCCCTTTCTTTAAATGCCGTGGTGAAAAACTTTGTGGTAAATCCGTAACAATGACATAAAGTTGTGTGACAGAAATTAATGAATCCAATCAAAAAGGGATAACCTTCGCATCATGCATTTAAACCATTTAACCGGATTCAGCCGATCATTGACTTCCAGGGAACTCCCATTTTATCAAGTTTATTTTGTCCCCAAAAGATCACGGAGGAACGTAAGTATAAATAATCGAGTTGTTTTTTCGAATGGAGTGCGCATGACAAAAAACTGAACCCACACTAATTTGTTTGGAAATTTATAGATATTTATAGAAACTGCCAAGAAAAAGAAATGAAACTCAAAGGCGTATGCCCGAACATGAGTGTATCACCATGTAAATATATTTTTTGATGTAGGAAAAAAACATTTAACTTAAACTAAACGTTTAAGTCGAAATTCCCAAGAAAAAGCACGAGACTTTTGTTATATTTATAGAATTCATGTTAATTATAAACATACAATGTAAAGTGTGACAGATATAAATACAATCTCTTTATTTATTTACAAAAATAAAGCCCTTACTAAAAAAATCATCTTATTATGAAGATTTAGTTCGTTTTCATGTATATAATAAATTTATTGAATAGATAAATGATTATTTAAAAAGGTCGTCATTCTAACCTGTTTCTTCATCTAAATATCTACCTTTTTGATAGAATATTCCCACTGGAATAAATTTAAAATAGCAATTCTCGTTAAAGGGAAAAAAAAAAAATTTTTTTCCCTTATTATGAATGATAAAATCTCTGCCCTTTTTTTACTCTTTTTTTTTTAAACCGAGTGGATGACACTTTTTTCAAAAAAGAAGAAAAAAAAAATTCGCTTTTTAACTTGACCTTCTAATAAATACCTTTTTAAAGATGATATACTCATACACTTCACACTATAAAAGGTCCTCAAGTTCTCACTTGCACGTAAAACGTGAGGTGGCAGCATCAAATAACGCATTGATAGTCATGGCAATACTCTTGACGGTGGTCGTAATATTACTTTTACTGATTCTAGTATTTATAATTTTAAATCAAAGAAGAAAGGTTAAAAACAGAATTTCAGATTCGAAGCTCAGACCTCTTCAATTAGTTATCACAAAAGAAATCAGTCATCTTAAAAATAATCAATCAAAGAAAGAGAGTCAATTCCGGATGGATGGATCGTTAAGTGTGCCGGTAGCACTTGCGAAACCTACGAGAGAATATCCTAGTGGTGAGGCGAGACCTTTGATTTTATCAAGTACGGACTTAAAAGTATAGTATCAACGCGGAGATGATAAACATCCATCACTTTGTTAAATACTAGTTGACACGTGAAACTACATCAAATCTTCTCTCATATCCTCGTTTATAAAATGTATAGCATAGATAAGAGGGAAAATAGATCTTTATTTTATTTTATTTTTTTGTTTATATTGTATTCACTTCTTTTTAATAAAGACACAATATGTTATTTTTTTTTTTTTTCTTCTTTATCGTCAATATCTTCCTTGATAACAACGAGCAGATTTCGTTTCATTAAATCTATAGATTTCTTTTTTAAAAAAAAAACCTCCTGATTTCGATACTTAAATGGCTTAATAAAAGGAAATATAACCCCGAATGCTACGCCATGAAATCACTCAAAATAGCTGCATTAATTTGGTATGATTTTCATTTTATTTGGAAAAAGCTCAACCTCTTGAGTTAGATATTACAAGCTTAGAACATAAAATAGCGTTCCATATCTTTTACTGGAAAGATGAAAATTTTAATATATTTTAATAAGTATAGACCAAGTGGCTTCTTATAAAAGCTGCAAACGAAACCATGAAAATAACAACTTTTATGAAAGTAAAACAAATATTTAATAGTAAAGTTTTATTAGAATTATATGACTAGTTTAAATTAAAATGTATAAAACATTTAAAAAAATTCTTTTATATCTGATGAAGTACATATTTGCATTTAACTAGATAAAAAGCAATTTTCCTTAATTTCAAAATCTGATGGCAAATAGCTAAAAATGAAGAATACAATTTTTGGATTAAATAACTAGTATCAATCAATAATAATTGAAAATGATAAACCTAAAAGAATAGAACAGATCTTAATTGAACATATAACATGATATAGATTTATATAAAAATGGAATTATAGGTAAATTGGTAGAAAATGCAGCCAAAAAATATAAATCCCGCCATATTAATAGATTTGAATAAAGAGTGAGTATTTGCAAACTCGATTTAGGTGTAAAAATACTATTTCGGGATATAAAAATTTATTTGGTATTTAGCTTTGAGCATATAAGCGAATTAACCCGCTGTCTCGTGAGTCGAGAATTTGGAATACATGCGTTTTAATTGATAATGGAATGACGCTTCGATTTGAGGGTACATTCGATATGTATAATTTTCTGTTAACTGCTTTTTGTATGTTTACACATATACTGTCTTTGGACATATTGAGCCTTATTTTATATTTGAAAGAACGTACGTTTTCGAAAAGATATTGTCTAATCATCGTTGTTCTCCTCGTGACAGGTAGTAATACTAAATGTCAATGTAGATCATCATGCAGTAAATTTAACCAATAAATGGAATGCGTAACCTGTCACAAATTATAATTAATTAAAAAAATCTTATTCTCGTCTCTCCTTAGAAATAATGTCTACAATTATTACATCCCGATACAAAGGAATAACTTTAGAAGAATGGGAAGCAAAAACTCAACTTACAGAAACACAAAGACAGGGTGTACTAGAATTACAAGATGCTTGTGCAGAATTACCTCTTCCTGAAGGAGTAAGATATATTATCTTGATCCAATCCAATTGATATAACTTTTATGATCAACTTATTAATTTTATTCTTAATAGTTTTTAAGTGATCCTGGACCAGGAACCCCACAACGTACAGCATCACCCACTCCATCTGTCAAAGATAATCATAAACAAACACCTTATTCTCGTTTAAGTTCTTCACCTTTACCCATTCCCAAATCACGGTCTACTACAAACCTTTTAGCAGCTGAATTCCAAGCAGCCGAAGCTGCAGCCGCATCAACACCTGATGCGTCACTCGGAATACCTCAACCAATCGAAACCACGCAACAATTTTTTGATTGGTTTGCTAGAATGGAAGCTGATATGGAAAAAGATCAAGAAGATGTATATAGGTGAGTAATTATTTTAATTATCATTGAAGTTATTTTTTATGATATATAAGAAACCTTTTTAAATTTATTATTAGGAACTTTTTAGTAGTAGTCACAATGTATAGAGAATCTTGCGATAAATTTTTGGAACAGATTGACACTACAGTTAAATTATTTAATGATTTGGATGATAACTTTAAGTTTGTTGAGGAAAGAACAAAAGCTTTGCAGACAGCGTGTGAAAAATTATTGGATGAGCAGGTTGATTTAATTAAATAATCATTTAAATTATTTATAAATTTTATATTTAACTAATTGATGTTTTTAAAAAAATATTGATAAAAAAAGAATAACCTTACATCATTAGCAGATTCAATATCCGCTAAGCTTTCATATTACAATGAACTGGAAACTATTACAAAATTATTTAATTCGCCAGGGGAGAACATTTGTGAGCAGAAGGAATTTATACCAATACTGGCAAAGTTAGATGAATGCTTAGAATATATGCAGAGCAATGTATGAATAAATTAATATTATTTATTGAGTCACGAACATTATATTGATTATGATGTTTCAATTTATCATTAGCTTAGATATAGAGATTCTGAACTATATCTTATGAGATTCAGACAATGTATGACAAGAGGGATGGCTTTGATTAAAATGTACTTTATCAGTGCAATTAAGGGTCTCGGATTGGAAATAGCAAAAAAAAACAATCAGGTAATATAAGTATAATTGTATATTTACTTATTTCTATTATATTAATTTCTATTATTGTATAGATTGTTCATTCAACAGTCCAGTCAGCTTTATTTTATATAAAATTTAGAGCTATAGCACCAAAACTAAAAGAATTGGTTAATGAAATTGAGGAAAGATTTCCATCACATAGAGAGTATGTTATTAATAATAATGCACCTTATTTATTTAATTATTATTATTATGTTACTTACATTAATACATTTATAGATATTATTCTTTGTTAAATGATTGCTATAATGCGTATTTTTCTGTTCGACAACAGTTACTTATTCCTGTAATTTATTCAAAAATCCAAGAATTAGGGCTTACCGGTCAAGACATACTTTCATTTGTGAGGCTTATTTTTTTTATAATTATTTTTATATTTATTATATATAAATTAAGTTATTTTTTGTTGCAGGCTCGAAATGGTTACGCATATCTTTTAAATCTCTGCTCGGACGAGTATTCATTGTTTTATAATTTCTTCTCAACAGGCGAAGATGATTTATAGTATGTTTTATAGCGGTTCTAATGTTCTTTTGACTTTTTTTGGGAATTTCTAATTATGAATATAAATATTTGTTGATTCATAGTGGGAATTTAGATTTGTTGTGTAGTTATATGTATGATTATTTAAGGCCCCGAATTATTCATGAAACTAATATTGAAACATTGTCTGAATTGTGCACTATACTTCAAATGCACTCGAATCAAGATAACGTAAAAAGCGGAGGTACGAACCAACCAATTACACTTTTTTCTTTTTTTTTTTTTTTTAAAAAAAAGGATATTTATATACCATGTTAATTACTTTTAGAATCGGAAGGCCAAAGATTACAATTTAGTCATTTAATTCGCAATGTCCTTCAGGATACACAACAACGTCTTGTATTTCGTGTACAAACTTTTATTCGTAGTGAAATACAAAACTTTGTTCCACAACCGTCTGATTTGGATTATCCAAATAAGCTAAAAGGTTTGGACTAAAAGTTCGTGTTTACATTTTGTAATTAATGTGTTGGATGTTTTAATAATTTGATTTCAAAAATAAAAATAAAATATAATATATACATAGGCATAAATGGAAAAGTCGAAAATAATGCAACTTCTTCAGATAATCACTCTACAGAATCTCCATCATCATCACCAGCTATTTTAGCAGTTCAACAAGATAATGGAGATAATGAATCCATGAGATCTTTTGTATTATCTACAAATGTAATTGATACAGGAGATATGTATAGGGGATGGTTCCCTACATTACAACGAACATTATGGACTCTTTCAAAGCTTTATCTATGTGTTAATGTATATTTTGATCTCAAAAAATTTTTCATGTTGAAATATAAATATATATTTATATTTATATTCATAGTTATTTATTATTTACATTTATCATTATATATATAGACCACCATTTTTGATGATATAGCTCAGGAAATTGTGGATTTATGTTTGCAATCTTTATTATCTGCGAGCGAGTCTATAACTAAGGAGGTTACATAAAAAAATTAATATTTATGTATTTATGGAAATATTTTTTTTTCTCTCTTATTTTGACAACTTTATATATTGTTATAGAACAAACTTGATGGTCAGCTATTTTTGATAAAACATCTATTAATTCTCAAAGATCAAATTGCATCTTTTGATACACAATTTGTGCACGAAGAGAAAGATTTAGATTTTTCAGAAATGACAGGTAATTAAATTACACTTATACATATAACAGTATAATAACGTTATATATTAAAATAATTTTATTATTGATATACAATTAGTCGCACTAAGTGAAATTTTACAAAACAAGTATTCAATATTGAGCCCAAATACTTTATTTGGTTTAGCCCAAAAAGGGATTCCAAAAGTAGTTGAAAATAGAGTTGATTCGAAGCAAGAAGTTGATAAAGAGTTGAAAAGAATTTGTGAAGAATTCATTACAGAAAGTGCTCAGGCTGCTATCGAACCACTATCGTCTTTTATATTGAAGGTATCTGCATTTAAAATAAGAAATAATCTTAAACCAAAAAATCATCAAACATTATTAAAGAATCAAAGTTTCGCCGATCCAGGTATTCAAATAAAAATTTAAAAATTATATGAATGTATAGTTAATTATATTGCGTTAAAATTGTGTATTAATAAAATTTTCTTAGCAAAAATTGTTGAAGTTTACGAATCATTTCAAAATTCTGTACAAGCTCGATTACGATATATAATTACGAAGATGTCGGAATATCTCGAAGATCGTAAAACCGAATATATTTTATTAAAACCGATGCAGGTACAATACTAATAATTATTATAATTTAACACCTTTTTATATATTAAATATTAAAATATAAAAAATATATATATATTTATTATTTAGCATAATGTTATCGATACATATAAAACATTTTATGATATATTACAACAAGAAAAGTATGAATTTGATAAATTTCCTAAACCAATAGGAACGTTTGAAGAAGTTAAAGAATGGGTGAAAGGTGAATGGGTTTGGGTAGATATAGAAGAGACTAATTAAATAAACTTAATATTTAATTTTAATAATAAAGTCCATTTATATTAAAGATTTAATCATAGGCAGAGTTTGAACGAAACTTTTTTCATAATTTGATGTATAATTTTACCAAATTAGATTTTGGATGAAAGTTTCGTCCAAAAACACTAGTTGACATATTCATTAAGTGGGAAGTTTGCCAGGAAAATCAAGTTCTGGGAATTTTTTAACAAAATTTTTGATTTTTATTTAGATTAAAATGTAATAAGGTTTTAATTTTAGTCAAAAAATTTCCCAGAGACTGATTTTCCTAGTAAACTTCCCCAAATGATGCCCCATCTTCCTGCTTAAAACTAAATTACGATAAGGAAACAAGAATACAATAATTCCAAAGAGATAATTTAATGCAACAAGTTTATTATTCACTCAAGAAAATTTTTCGTTAGATTTTTTTTCCAAAGTTCTTCGCAAGAAAAGGGCAAGAACGACGAAATAACTTTTGAAAGAATTATTGGATATTCGAAAATAAATATGGCTTACATTTGAAAGCTATAAAAATTTGAACTTATCAGTCGACCATGATTGATATATTACCCCTTTCTCATTTTACAAAGATGACCAATTCCATAAGTAGGTAATCATCCGATAATGCCGAAGTAAAATTCGTTCTTGTAAGATTTAACAAAATGGCAAAGCCAAGCCGAAATATACTTATCAGAATTTAAGAATTGAGAGAATCATCATTGTGATTCTTGATGTATAATAGTCGAGATTGATAAATTTAAGGATTTAAACACACAAATATAATTGCTTAAATAATAAAGAATCATACCGAAATCAATGAAGCTAAGTATTATTTTCAAAATAAATATCCAATGTATATAAAGGTTGAAAGATTATTCATTAAAATTCTGTTTGATTTGAGAAAATTAGGTGTTGTAAAAAACAATATCAAATATATTTTTTTTTTTAATAACTAAATATATCATTACAGCAAAAGTATTTTTGTGAACTAAATTTCTTAAAAAACATCAGAGAAAAAGGTAAATACTTTGCAAATATTAATAATAATAAATTAAGATTATAAAATTAAAGTTTATGTTAATAATAAAAAAAGTTTAAAAAAGTAAGATTCTATTAAAATTATATTACTTAAATTAAATATATAATATTATAATATTAAAATTATTAATTAAAAATATAATATAAGATAGATATTAACTTTTTACATCTTTTTATATTATTTTTCTTTATATTTTATAAGTAATCATTAATAAAATTTATGTAAAATATATTAAAATCATTAATTTAATTAAAATTATATTTATTTTTAAAAATAATATAAAAAACTTCCAATTTTTTAAAAATCATTTTAATCTTAAATTTATAAATATTATTATTAATTCTATTTATAATTAAAAATAGTTAAATAATTTATAAAATGAAAAAATATAAATTTAGTAATATAATAATTATTATATTTAAAAAGAATTATAATTTATTAATTTATATTATTATTTATTATTTTAATAGAATTAATATAATTATTATAATAAATTTTTTAAAATAGTTTATATAATATTAAAATAAAATATTATATTTCTTTAAATAATAATAAATAAAAATAATTAATTTATTATTTTTTGATAAGAGAAAAAATTTTGAGATTATATAATATTTAATTATTATTATTATATAATGTTTAAAAATTATAATAATTAAATAAGGTATTTAAAGATATAGTAAATATATACTGTATATAAAT
The DNA here is from genome assembly GCA_910591825.1 of Funneliformis caledonium. Classification (NCBI taxonomy): domain Eukaryota; kingdom Fungi; phylum Glomeromycota; class Glomeromycetes; order Glomerales; family Glomeraceae; genus Funneliformis; species Funneliformis caledonium. The sequence goes on from CAJVPQ010000203.1 coordinate 16,979, forward strand.
ACAAATAAAATTAAAATTAATAATAAATAATTTTAATATAAAAAGTTTTTCATAAATAGTTTCATATAAATTATGATTTAAATTAATAATAGTTTAAAAAAAATTAAAAATAAAAAATAAAATAAAAAAAAGTAAAAAAATAGTAAAATAAATAGAAAATTTGAAATAAAGTATCAAAAAAAAAACTAAAAAATACATATTGCAGTTAAAATAAAAATAATGTACATAACAATTTATAACTATAATTTTATAGTCTTATATATTAGTTTTTTTTTAATTATATAAAATAATATATAAATTATATTAAAAATATTAAATATATCAAATATATTAAATATTATATTATATTATATTGATTATATTATATATAATTATATTCAGTTATATTATCTTAATTGCTATTTTTAAATATGTTTTTTTAAATGTTTAAATTATTAAATAAAATTTTAATTATTTATTTAAAGATAAATAATTAATTAGATATGTTTTTAAAAAAAAATTGATATAATTCTTAATTATATATTAAATAAATAGTATAATTCATCTTTATTTAAAAAAAGAAAATTGATTTTATTTTTCTTTTATATATTTCTTTAAAATTTATATTATTTTTTTTTTTTTATTTTTTTTAAATATTTTTAAATATTATAAAAAGAATTTATTATTATTTTTAATAAATTAATAAGTATTTTTTCTAGGATAAATCTAATTGTAATAACTGTTACATATAACAACTTATTAGAAGAGTCAATAAAATAGCTTTTTTTATTTGTAATATAAATATCAAATACCAAATTTTATTGACTTTTCTAGTAGGTTGTTACATATAACGTTATTATAAATATATTTATTCTTTTTTCTATTCTATTATTTATTTAAAGATTTTTTAAAAAAAAATACTTTTATTCTTTTGAAATAAACTTTTATTTATATATATTCAATTTTCTTAAAAATTTTTTATTATTTTTAATTTTCTTGCATATATATAATTTTTTTTTTAATTCATATTTCAAATTTTTTAATTATTAAATTCTAAATAATTATTTTATTCATTTTTTAATATTTTAAATAATCTTTAAATAATTTAAAAAATTTTATAAAATTATTAATTATTTAAAATTATTGAATATTATTTTATTTTTTTTTTTTTAATTACAATTTTAATTAAAGTGATTTTGATATTATAAAATAAACTTTACATTTACATTTAACATTAATTTTTAATAATGAAATTCCAATTAATTTGAATTTTATCTAATTCATATCAAAAGTATAAATATTTTTTAAAATTTATATTATCATTAATATCAAAGCTATTTACACAAATCACATAAGATTCTTATAATTTTAATATGTGATAAATATTATTTTCAAAATATGATGGTTTTTTTTTTTATAATTTTACCATGTGATTCTAATATTTATGTTGAAAAAAAATTATAAATCAATAATGTTTTTAGAGTTTTTTTAGGGTATTAGGTAATATGCTTAGAAATTGTTCTTTTATTAAATATGTTAATAAATTTCCCATAAAGTGACTCTACGATCTTTTCCACCACCTACTAGGAAATGATTCAACACACTTTCATCAATTTCATTTTCAATTGAAGTATTATTATTATCCTCCTGTGAAAAAACATGAGCGAATGCTAACGAGTAAACACTTTCTTTATGATATGACAATATAGCTAAAGGTTTCATTGTTTTTGAAGAAAAAACGCGTATCCTATTATTAAACAAACAAGAAATTATGTATAATTAATTATGTTGATAAAATTGAAATAATATATAGTATACATACTTTGAATCCCATCCGGCTGTAGCAAAAATTTTTGAATCGGATCGTATTTTAATATCAGCGATTCCAGCAGATTTTATTGTAATGCTATTAATTAAAGGTTCTTTTTCAAAGTTCTATAAAATGTATCTAAATTTAATAAAAGATTTTTTTTTTTTGTTAATAAAAAAGAAGCTCGTTTTTTTTTTTACCTCATTAAAGTTATATTTTACAATCTTCTTATCTCCCGCAGTCGAGATTGCAAATTTTCGATTTTTCGAAACGTCCAATGCTAACACTAATTTGTTTTTAAGGAAATTAAAGACTTATTTGCTTAATCGAAATATTATAATCTTATAAAACAAAACCTGTTTCTTTATGTTGTTTTACGCTCCATAATCTTTCGGAGAACAATTCTTCATTAACATCATCATCATTGGATTTATTGGAAGAAAAAGACCACAAAATAACACCACCATTTTCATATGCTGATAAAATTAGATACTCAGATTTATTTGTTGGATGCTGAAAAAACTTTATAGCCATGCAATACCCTTCTATTGTAGAAAATTTTTCAAGTAAAAAGAGATGTTATGATAGAAAAAAATATAATATATATATATATTCTGGATCGAAACGATACCAGTCTCCTGTTTTCCATCAAATCCTAAAATGCGTTGTTGATTTGAAAGATTCCACACATCGATCTAAAAGAAAATCACGTCAAAGCTATTTTAATACAAAAATTTCTCTTAAAAGTAACACGTACAGCAGCAGATCCTTTTGAACTTGGTAAAGCAATCAAGATATCTTGATCATTGTCTCCTTTATAAAAAAAAGTCTTGAATTAAAAAAAAACAAACAAGTTAAGACCCAACAAGCCTCATATCGTAATTTTACCTTTAAAACAATAATCAAATTTACAAAAATTCAAGGAATTTACTGATAGACACTTTTCAAGTTTAGGCTCATCATCATCATCCTTTATTTCTACAATCTTTTCCTCCGTTATAAACCTCTTATCATCATTTAAAGAATTCCGATCAATTTTCCATAATTTTAATAAATTATCTCTGCCATGACTTTTGGCAAAGGAAATATCAATTTAATTGTATTAAAAAGATTATATATCTATATGTAATTTAGAAAAAAGTTACCTGATCAATTTATTATTTAAAAACATACATCTCAAAATTCCTTCATTATGTGCTTTAAATTGTAATGTGGGACGCATAGTGTTCATATCCCATATTATAATAATTCCTTCAGCATCTCTATTGTTTCATTTTATAATACGATTAATTAAATTAAAATAAAATAAAAAAGTTAATGTTAAAAAATTTACCCAGAAATTAATTTCGTGTTATTTTGATAGAATTCCAAATGATTAATTTGATCTTTATGTCCACGAAAAATATATTTTGGTGTAAGGGGACCACTCATTTTTTTATTTTATTTAGAGTGAAAGCTGGAGAAAAGATAACAACGTCGGATATTAGTAACTCCGAAAAAAATCGCATATGTTTTTAAGAGTATTACTTTTTTTATAATTGATTTATTTATTTATTTTATTCATTATTACATACAAATAAGTAAATAATTAATTCTAGTTACTAAAAAATTAAATTCAATAATAAATAATTAATTAACCCCCAGCCAATATATTATTACACAAAGCTTAATTTAATTCACTATTTGTTGATAAATCATGAGATTGGAAATATTTAAAAAGATCATATGAATCCGTTTCAATACATCTAGTAAAAAAAAAAAAAAAAAAAAAGGTTAAGGATGAATTAAATGTAAAATCGAGATTCAAAAAACAAATTTCATTATATAAAGGATATGATATTAATAATTCTTTGATATCTGCCATTGGAACTTTAACATTTTCACATATTGTTGCCAATCCTTGTTCGACTCTGCTAACATAATCATTATAATAGGTATTTTGTTCGAATAATTCTGGTTCTTCTTGGAAAGTCATCACCGCATCCAATAATTGCTATAATATATGAATTTAAGGTTTAATAAATTACTAAACTTTCCTCCATTTTTCACACTTTATTTTTAGCAAAGTAAAATTTTACTAACCTGACATAATCTTTTAACCAATGAAACTTTATAATCATAAAAATCTATATCATCTAATAATGTAATATTTTCTGAGTCTTTTTCAATATCATTTTTACTAATCTTTTCAGCAAAGATATCAGTCTTTTTTGCTTTAAACGAGTTTACTTTTTGATAATGTCTAGGTGAATCCCATCCCCAAACATTATTATCATCTGATGAATCTTTAAACGTTGTATCAGTAAATGATATTCTTTTGGGTGTGATAGGACTAACCATAGGACTTGGTTCATCTGAAAAAATATCTTCAGCTTTATCCGTTATTTGTTTAACGGAAATCGGCGAAACTGGTGAAATTGGTGCATCCCAACTCCATGTATCAAAATTAACAACACCTTTTGAGATCACATCATCACTTGCTGCTAATGGTATATCAAAAATCGTTGTTCGACGTCTAGATTTTAAAATATGATCTGGCCTTTCTGGATCTGATTGCGGTGAAAAAGTCCATGTTTGTACAAGATAAAGAGCTAATAGCGGACATCCCATACGATCATAAGCAAAAATACTTCTTAACACAAAGAAATATTCTTTTTCAAACGATATTTCTGCTGCTCCTCTTAGTGTTTGAATAGATTTATCCTTTAACTGCTTATATAAAACTATTAAAGCCGCATCAGGAGAATCGGTGGTTAAAGGTGTTGATTCTATCTTATGATCACACAGCGTTTCCAAGGGTACCTAGAAAACAATAATGGTATCTAAGGTAATTCTTATTTACTGAATATCTCATAAAGGGAAATAATTAAATATTTCAAACCATAATTGCTTTCACGGCTTTATCTCTCTGATTCAATGACCAAAAAGCCAAGCTAGCCAACCATCGATCTCCTGTTCTTATTGCCAATGGAATGACATGATCTTCATATATACTCTTCAAAACAGGGCCTTCTTCACCTGTAAATGATATCATAGTTATATTACCTACTTTTTTTGTTAAAATAAAAAATGAGTATAAATTTACCTTCATAAACTCTGGCAATGGCGATAGCTAATTGAAAATCATCTAAATGCTTTAAGCACACGTTAACAGCATCTTTTAACCGATCTCCAAGGAGGAAAAAGGCTGCCGCATATTCTTTCAAATTAGATATATTGTTAATTTTCTATACTTCACATTTTAGAATTCTCTTTGTATACACTTAAATCAATACCATAACGTTGTTTGCCTAACAAGGCATAAGCATTCTTCAAAGCTGCTGTCTTCCATCTAGGTTCAGTAAAATCATTTACAAGGAACTTCAACATGAGAGTTTGTTCTTTGTGTGCATTAGCAGTCCTCCACAATCCTAACAATAGTTTCTTTTTTCGTAATGCCATATAGAAAAGAGAACAATCCGTTGGGTCTCTCTCTTCTTTTGACATGTAATGATTACGAGCAACGTTTTCAATTTGTTGTCGCTAAAGTCAATTGAATGATAATTAACATAATTCCATAAAGCTTAAACATAAAAAAAAATTTAATGTAAGAAATAAACTTACAACTGACTCATTACTCCGAAGCCATAAAAAAATTCCGTGTATTCTTGCATCTTTCCATAAAAATTTCCCGCCAGATGCTTGGATACTGTATTCTATTAAAAGATCCTGCAAATAAAATTTCATCAATTAATAAATCTATTGAGATTATAAGAAAAGGTACGTAATTAGTTTTCTACCTGAGAATCACTATGCAATGCCCAGTTCATATCTCGATAATTTAAACCAGGTGTTCGTATGCCAGAAGATAGTTTATACCGATTTAAATAATGATACCGTCGCATAAATAAAACATAACGAACGCCATTTTCATCCAAACTTCGTTTTTGATGTTCTACCTATATTTAATGGAACTTAATAATAAACCTTCAAAATACAAGATTTGAATTTTTATTACCTGATTAATAGTATCAATTAAAGCTAGCAATTGTGCTTGTTCGACATGTGACAAATCAGGCAATGAAATGACCTTTAATTGTTCACTCAAGAAGTTAGCCGTTTCCTCCGTAAACTCGAGTAAAGTTTCTTGAGATCTGATAAAATAAAATAGAAATTATTAATTATTATTAATTTGGTTTATGGAAATATTTATTACTTATATTGAAATATGTACCCTTCTTCATCACTATCCTCTCCAAAAAGACTACTATAACGACGAGTTTTTGTTGATGGCTTTGGCTTTAATAGCAAGAAAAGCAAGTTAACAGAATGAGGGAGGAATAAACAAATATTATTGTATTTATCAATAATTTTCAAACCGTTTCATCTTGGGCTTGGAATAATTTATCAAATGGTAAGGGAAGGAGTCGCTTAATAGGTTTATTTGACCCAATTAATATTTTAAGGAATTTATAAAGATGAGCAAGGATTTGCTTAACTAAATCCATTTTACCTATCGGGATAAATTCAAAGATCATCTTAATAAAACCATTTGATTATTTAAACTTTTTTGAAGTGTATTAACTTACCCCAAAGAATATGTTGTAAAAGCAATGTTGGGTGATGATGTGGTAAAGGACCATTCAAATGGTCAACAACATGAAATAATGTAGGATCCTTTTGAATGATTCCAGTTATACTAGAAACTATCAGAGAATTCAATTTTAGAAAATAAAAAGATCGTGTAAATATATATAGTCAACAAAAAATTCAATTACCTTTTTTATTACTTTCTTCTGTTAACCATTTATTATAACAACGAAACTGATTACAATTAGCTACAATAAGTGAACCTCCACTTCCCCAAGATATAGCAGAAATAGGTAGTGCAACATTACTAAGAAATAACAAACGTATGTCATAAATATAGAACAATTGATTAAAAAATAAAATAAAATAAAAAAATTAGAAAAATAGAAAATTACCAAGGTTTATCAATTTCTGAAAACATAATCCAAGAGCCTCGCTCGGAAACATGATGCTTACGAAGCTGAGTATAAATATATATTTTCTGTGACGTTGACACAGCTAATACAATCTCGGCGTTAGATGTGAAAAGCCAATCTATATCAACAATCTTTTCACTAAATAACGCGAAAGAAATTCAAAAACGGGAAATAAGAATAAATAATTAATTTTTATATTAAAAAAAAAAATAAACATTGTTTCAAAAATATAGAACCTAAATCCTTCTATAAAATCTTTGGCAGGTGGTAATCTTTTAGTTATACATTCCCATATTGTCAATTCATAACCATTTTCCTTTTTAATAACTATAAATAAATAAAATCAATAAAAAATTTAAATATAAAATATAAATATATATAAAGACATTTCTTACCAACTGCAGCTTTCCCTTGTGGGCCACATTTGATTAACACAGTATCTTTTTTCTCTCCAATGTCAAAAACAACTTCTTCCATCCACAATACTTTATCATTATTAGGGTCGTCGCTATTATATTTCATATTGGCTTGCCAATATCTGATATAACCTTCGTCGGAATATGTTAGTAATATAGGAGGAGACAAGTTTTCGGATGGATAACGTCTTATATTAGACCCTGCCCACTGTTCGACAGAAATGGCCATTGTAACCTGACTGTCAATAGGAAGACAAGTCTTTGAAACAAAATTAATTATTGGACCTGTATGACCTATAAAAGAATTTCAAATTTATTAAGGAATTTAAACTATAACAAGTAAAAAATTAATCGAACCTTCACCATATGAAAACGTCCAACAAAAAACTGTATTCTTTTTGGAGCTTATTCCAACAACATAAGTAGGAAAAGATGTTGTAGTCGTCTTGTGTTGATAAGCAAATAATAAGAGCAATTCATAAGAAGCATCGTAATCATCGAAAACAACCGTCTTATGAAAATTATCACAGTTTTTGCTACCACACATAAAAAGTTCAATTCGTGTTCCATCATATGCAGCCAAAAACTCTCCTAATTAAATAAAAAAAAAAAATACATAAATAAATATATTTGACAAAGAATAAGAGATGAATTTAAATTGTAGTGAAATACCATCAGAAAGCACGCATGCAAGCTTGATTTGCGAGTCCACATAAACCGGAGCTTTTTCGATAATTTTTGGGCCAATTTGTTCAACAAGCTAAATAGAAATAAATAAGTTAAAAATTTATATCTTTAAATAAAAAATATTTCCTAGCATAATAAGTACCTGCGATATGTCAGGCTTCGTGATATCCCACAAGATTGCTTCTTTTCCATCATTAGTAAGTGAAACGAAACAATCAGTTCCAGGAGACTTGATAATAGTTTTGACATGATCACGATGACCACTCCATGAATACTTCAATTGCAATGGAGATAAATTTTCAAATACTTCGACAAGTCGAGTTGAATATTTGTTAATCCGACCTTGCGGACTCTGGGCTAATATTGTAAGTTCTACTGAAGCTTTACAAGAATAAACACGATAAAGTTAATATTTACGTATAAATGAGCGTATTCGCGGAATATTGTCTAAATTAGAATAATTACTGCTCTTAAAATCAGAACTTGTATTATCATGAAATACAAATGTGCTTCCATGAAAATATTCGGCATTAGATGGTGGAAGCGCCTGAGACGCACGAAGTAAAACGAGAACTTTTGGAATACGTCTTGGTCTACAATAAACATTCTAATTATAAAAATGATGTCAATATATTTTTGAAAATTTTATAAACAAGATTCAAATATCATAATAGTTACTCTTATTCCCCAAATAACCATAGAACCATCTTTTTGAATCTGATACAACAAATCCGGTGTATCATTTGCAAGATCTTTCAATTTTTTTAACCCAGCACCTATCTGGGTTTGTTCTTTTTCACTATCAAAAGAATCTATAGCCAATTTCAGAGATATCAGAAATTCTCTTGGATGTATCCAATGAATGGGCGAGTAACAATCAGGATCTCCGTGACAAATTCTTTCTTCTTCTGAAGAAGGTAGAGTCACCAACGATTGTTCAGGATCAACTACTGTGCATATATAAAGATTGTGAGGTTCTTCGGGATTCGTTGCAGCCCATATTCTACATATCCCGTCCTTGCATACTGTCAAAAGAATGTTGCTGCCTTGTGAACTAGGTAATTTTTTAAAAGGTTAATTTTTTCTAATAAAAACTTGAAGATCAAATCAAAAAATTATTCTTTTTACTTTATCTGTTCAATTGGACCTTTACGCCATGACAAGTTTGTCACGGATCTTGGATGTGGCAAATAATGAAATTTGGATTTCCAGTTCTTGTAATCACCTTGGGGACAACACCAAATTTTAACAAATCTATCATACTTTGCATAAATAAATTTATTATAAGTATTTAATTTAAAATAAAAGTCACAACATTTAAAATATGAAATGATAATTAGGATAAAAACCTCTCCAACTGTAGCAAATAATGTAGAATCCGGAGAAATTTCAGCATGAATTATATTAGATGCAACTCTGTAATAATTATGAAAGAAATTGTTGAAATAATAAATAAATGATTATAATTATGATATCCGATGTAAGTAAAATGACCTTTGTTCCCATATTTTGGTCCATTTGTTATGATTATCTTCGCCAGATTTATCTTGCTCCCAAAGAACAATGGCTCCTCCACCCACCAAGAGTTGACCTTATAATAAATAATTAAAATATTAAAAATTGATCCGCATACTAATTTTAATAAATTCCTAAGATCTTTACCATTAATTAAACTCCATGAAGTGCAAAATGTAGGATAATTATGTTCCAGTATTTTCAATAAAGACCATTGTACTTTCTGAAAATAAATTGACATATAAAAAATTTCATCAAGTTTCTTTGACAAAGGTATATTATTATCATTGTGAAATTTTACCATATGTTTGTTTTGAATTGGTTTAAATATAAGTACGTTTGTTCCAATTGTTATAGCAATCTATTTAATTAAATGAAATAAAAAAATTTTTTAAATCAAATTTTTGTATTGTTTCATGTTTAAGCATAAACTTTCCACAAATCTTCTCATTCATTATGCATAAATCTCAAAGGATAGGATTATTTTATGGAAAAGGATAAAAATATATTCATTTTATTCATCAAATTAAATAATCAACATTCGATCGTTTTAAACTATTAAATTGTCAGTCACAAGAGTAATTCGAATCTATAATCCAAAAAAAAATATTGGCAGACAGACTTTACACTCAAAATAATAAATAATTTGATATAAAGTAATCTTTCTTACTTACCTTTCCATCAAATTCTGAAATCTCTGTAGAAAAAATTTTATCTTGATTCGGTGATCCTTTCAAAAATTCGGACGCATCGATTGTTTGGATCAATTCGGAAAGTCCATTATAAATTACAAGTTTATTACCTGAACCATATACCTTTTGAAACAAAGGTTAAGTTAAAAATAAAGCAAACTTGAAACATTTGTTAAGATAAGACTAAATTAGCTTACAATGTAACGGGAATTTTCCCAGTATGCGGTATGAAAACTTTGGACAAATCCATTGGACTTTCCCGAACTAATTTGTTGAAGCAACATACTTCCAAATATGAAAAAAATGAATAGAACGTAAAAAATGATGTTAAGAAAGTTGGAGTTTATATAGTAATTCATTATTTATGTTACACTAAATAATGGTTACACTATAGTAAAAATTTTTTCTAATATTAATATAATTTTCCGATAGATGGCCAGTTATCGGGTTCTTGGATCAGTTTACCCAAATCTAATCTTTTCGCTTATATAATTAAATATCTAAAAAAAAAAAAATCTTTTTTTTAAACAAAAAAAATTCATTATTTCTCTTTAATTAATCAATTTGTAAATATATAAATATATATTGTTATTATTTATAAGGTGTTAAAACAATATTTATTTTATAAATAAAAATCAGATTTCTTCCATTTTTACTGACGTTCTTATGTAATACTAAATCAATTGTTAAATTATATATATTTATTCGAATATCTTTTTTTGAAAAAAATAAATATAATTTTTAGTTAAAAAAAATTAGGTGCTTATATTTATTTTTTAAATATATAAAAACAAAGATCAAAAAAATGATAAAATATAGATTTACAAATATTTAAACTTTTTTACAAAATTTTCAATAAAAATTACTTTTTTACTTTGATTTAAAAAGTAATCTTTAATTAGTAATATCATTTATTCTAATTCTATATTATCTATAAATAAATAATTTAAATTCAATTTTAGGATAATGATTATGTATTTGATTTAATTGAAGTTAATAAAGCAAATGGATGTGATAATAATGCTTTCGCTGTTGGTCTATTTTCATGATTTCTTTTCAAATAAGATAAATTATTAATAAAGTTTAATGTAAAAAAAAAAAAAATCATCAACATACTTACAATTCAAAAGTCTTTCTCAAAAACTCTTTTGCCTCATTTGATACTACTTCTGGTATTTCAGGTGAACATGATTGAGATCCAATCTTTAAAATACGTAAAATAATAAATATTATTTATTATATTATTCAGGTATAGCCTTTTATAAAGTATAAAAACTTACCCTAAACATGGCCTGCATTTGATTAAATTCAGGGAATGGGTGATCTCCTGTGAACATTTCTACAATTAAACATCCTAAACTCCATATATCTGCTTTGCTTGTATAAGGAGTTTGTTTAACAACTTCTGGAGCCATCCAAAACACTGAACCTTGTAATGAAGGCCTACTCACGGATGTATTTGCCATAATTTCTTATTTAATTAACATAAATATAAATTAATAAAGTAATAAATAGTATTAGTCAAAAAAAACAAAATGAATCACTTACGGTCTTCAACTTTTTTTGAAATACCAAAATCTGATATTTTGACACCTCCCTTATTGTCAACTATAAATAACAAAAATTTTAAAGATTACAAAATGTGTCAATTTAAATAGATATAGATTTATTTATTAATTACCTAAAATGTTAGCGCCTTTGATATCACGATGAATAATATCCTTCTCATGAAGGTAGTTTAATCCTTGTAAAATTTGCCTGTTAAATGACCTAACCAATGTTTCTTCTAATGGACCATAATTATTAAGCATAGTTGCAACTGATCCACCTGGAACATATTCCAAGAAAATATTTAAAGTTTTTTCATCGTGTCGTGACCCTAATAATAATAATAATAATATCAGATGAAAATTCTTTGTTTTAAAAAGAAAAAATCATTGAAGATTACCAAGGTATTGCACAATATTTTCATGATGTAAATCCTTTAAAAGAGTAATTTCTCTTTGTAAAGCATCTAACTAATCAATTGAAATAATACATTTGATTAATGAAAATTATTTTTAGGGAAAAGCCGTATGATAATACTATAATAATCTAATAATATACCATAGATTTCTTTCTCTCCTCATTTGCAGATTGTCCTGTAGGTAATTCAACTTGCTTAACTGCCATTAATTCTCCAGTAATAGCATTAAGTCCTAAGTACACACTGCTAAAAGATCCCATTCCGATCAAAGCGCCCTGCATCCATTTCGAAATTTGGTTATCTCCAACTATATTAAAATAAATTGAGATAAGTTAATGGCATCGCCTATAACAAATACATATAAATAATTTTTAAACAGGATTTTCTATTTAACCTACACCCATCTTGTTCAAGTATCAAGTCTTCAAATTCATCATCATCATCATCATCATCATCATCGTAATCATCATCACAAAATTCATCAAAATTATTAAAATCATTATTATTTTGTTCTTCTACAATTGCTGTTTCTGAATAATCCATAGGTGATAGAAAAGTATTAGCCTTTTCATCATCATATAAATAAGACATTCTTTTCGATTTACGCCTAGAAAATTTAGAAGCGGAGGAAAGTCTTGATGCCCTTCTAACAGAATTTCTACAACTTCGTTCTAATTCTTCACTATTATGTCCGGGAAAATATTCTGTAAGATTCAATGAAATCAGTTCTGAAGGAGGCCGTTGACCAAAAAAATTTCTTAAATTTTTTTGTGATATTCCAACTTGTGATGATGGAGGTTTTTCTCCAAAGAAATTTTCTAATTTTTTATCTCTATTCCGACGTTTTAATTGTTCAAAACTCATATGTACATGCTTCTTGCGTAAAATAAGTCTATCTCTTTCCGGTTTATCTGAACTTCTACAAATTTTCACTAATTCTTCATCAGATAAGCTTCGAGCTATGTTATTGAAAAAATAAAATAAAATCAAATAAATGTTAAAATTCGAATAAAGTGCAAAAAAAGTTTTACATAACTTACCTGAACCAGAATCGCTTAAAGTTGTAAATAACGAATATTTTTCAACATCATCATTAATATTAAACTTTTGCAAAACTTTTGCTAAAATAGATTTAGCATCGGTTACATTATTAATATAAATAGTTCGCATTGCACCATCTTCACCGATAACTTTGATGACACGCTAATATAAGGCAAAAGAATTAACAAAATTAGTTTAACTCATTTTATAAGAAAAAAAAAGATAAATAAATAAGATACAGACCTGTTTTACACTTTCTAAGGAATTTGATACTTCGTGATGTTGCTAAATTTAATGCTTTTAGTAAATTATTTAACGTAAAATAAATAAATAAATGAATAAATAAATATATATTAACTTTGGTATGTTGAGGACTCCGTAAAGGATATTCATGATTTTTTCGCGATGAAGTAGAATTAGATCGAGATATGGTGCTTGCTTTTGAACTAGATCTGCTGAGAGATACTGGGAATCTGTCAGAATCAGGCGAATTCAAGTCCTAAAGATTTTTATTTTTTATTAAACAAAATTTCAACAAACAAAAAGTTAACACAAAAAAATCTGAATTTGTAAATAAGTACCTTTGGTAGATAATATTTGATAGGATGAGCATAAGGAGCAGTATTTCCTACGCAGCACTTTAGCAAAGTTTTGACTGCTAAAAGGATCCTAACGCGCTCACCGATTGATCTGATCCTCAATTCTTTGAGGATTTCATGATCTAATTCTAATAGGACATCTCCGTTTATATCGTTTTCTGATTAAAAACATTGGCAAAATAAAAAAAAAAGGAATAATGGATAATAAGACAAAAATAAGAACAATGGGAAAATAAGTTTTTACCTGAAAATATCTTTTGATATTCTCGAAAATTATTTTCTTGCAGCCAACAAGCTACTTGATCATATTTCCAATTTCTCACGCTTTCAAAAGTGAATCTACAATCAACTATAGGTGACTGAGGCGTGGAATCCATAAATATTTTAGGAATTTTGAAAAACGAAAAGGCGTACGTCGATTGGCATAATTTTTTAATATAGTGTATTGTGGTGTAACTTCAACATTTGATGTCCTATGTATTGTAAATCCGTAAATCAGGAAAAGACGATGATAGGTCAAATCAAACGGGATTGTAGATAGATATGTAAATTTATTGCAGTTAAAAATCAAAGAACTGTTAAATCCAAAGAGAACATTTATGATTTATCGTAAGACATCTCGGCTGAGTTTTTCATCGAAACCTTGGTATAACTGAAAAAAAAAAAAAACATTGCGAAAAATATCCAAGATGTCGGTTGCATACAGAAAATATGCGACTACTTATTTTCTGTTCTTATAAAGACCATTTAAATTTTCCGGAATTTTACCTTATACTTCTACTTTTATTTCTTGTGTAATATAACAATGGTTATAAATTAACTTCCGAATTCCTGATTTTGAAATATTTGGCGCAGTGAAATTGCTACTTATCTCTGAGATTCATATGAAATATTTCAATTTAATATAATTCATATCTATTGCAACAGCTTAATATATGAATAAAGAAATTTAATTTAAAATAAAGTAACGCATTGGAATGTTTTAATTAGAAAATATTTAAATTAATCAAATATTTATAAAAGGATATCTAAGAAAGAAAAGAAATCTAAATTAATGAAACTACTTTATGTACTTGGTGAGAAAATAAAGAAGACTACGGTTCAGTAGGATTTACGAAAGGAATATTAAGAAGGTGGCCAGTGGGTAGATAATAAAAAATCACCATCATATAAGAGATCGGCGGGTATGATATTTGACCGTGATTCATTTTTTTAATTAGCCGCTGGCTTTTTCACAAAAAAAAAATTTATATACAATGTTTATATTTAATATGGAAGTATTTATATCAGAAAAATATAAATTATGATTGCTTTCAACCGTGATGAAGATATTTATAACGCCCCATTCAAAGGATTTACCCTAGCTTCGTGTGCAACTGATGAATAGATAAAGGGGCGCAATAACCTTTCTTTTAATTTGAGTCACATGTATCAAATGTTATAGTATCACGTGAGAGTCTTGATGATAAATCACTCTAAATCATCAATTTAATTATTTTTAAGAATAAAAGAATAATGAATGAATCAATTTCACAAGATAAGGCGAGTATGTTCAGATATATCCACGACAAAGGTATAATGTTTATCAGCTAAGTAAAATTTTGAATTTTTCAATAACTAATTATTATATACTACAGCTCAAGGAAACAATATTAAAAAGTTAGCAAAAAAAAAGTGGAATAGGTATGTAATTTTATTTCCGTACATATTTATGTCCATATATATTGATCGATATTCTTTTTTTTAGCATCCGAAAATCTTCCTCCCGTTCTTAATAATCATAAAACAGCTACTTTGATCCTCAAAGCCTTAAAAGGAGATAGAGATATGCCAGCTCTCGTTTTTGAATGGAACCCAGCAGGGTTCAATGACGTTGCGACTGCTCCAGGCCTTCGAAACGGAATTGTAGGTCAAAGTAAGACTACGATTGTCACGAACCTTACGACAAATGGTGCGAAAAACTATAATGATGTCGTATTTACATTTCCAAATGGATATAGCATTGGAGAATGGAGGAAACGAATAGTTACGAACATACCATGGTATGAATGAAGATTGATTTCATGTTTTTCGGATTCTTAAGTATCAATTTAGCTCAATTTTCCATTTTAATTGCCAAAGGGACGGGGGTTCCAAATGTCATCAATTCAGTCACAAGAATTAACCGAATTACCGAACATGACACAGACACAGCCATACCCTCAACCGCATTTGACCTTGAGGAATTTTCAGGTGTTTTTTGATAGACCTTAATAGCTGATACTAAAGTATTTCTTTGTTTCCAATATATGAGTTTTAAATATATATATATATATATATCGTGAAAATCAGTAGAAATGTAATATTATTTTATAGACCAATTTTTTTTTATATGCAATAAAAAATGCTTGTGCGACAATAATTTTCACATAAAGAAATAGGTCCCCAAAAATATTTTATTATGGTCATAGCAAATATTCGTAGTAATTCTATAGCGAGCCGGATTATAAATTTGTATCTTTTAAAATGATTCCATTCACCTCTCTGGACTCACATTCATGTTGGATCGAAGCATAATTATTTTTTAAGTTTCTTAAAGGGAATATGGTTCATGTACGCTAAAGGTAACCCGAAAGACCAATTTGATCAGGATTTTTAAGGGTTTCTGCTTTCCCTAACTATATATAGCTACTTTAGTAACAAAAATACTATATACTGGTGATTACAATTTCTAACTTTATTGTATCTGCTGTAAATAGATAAAAACATTGTAGGATTAAAAGCGGTAAAAAGGGTTAATACATACGCTTTCTCGAGGGGCCTTTACATTGCGATCACCATTCACATTTACAAGTGCATTTTTGAATGATCGTCACTTCTTGAATATGCAAAAGAGGAGATAACATAAAATTTCAAAATTTAAAACCAATATTATTTATAAGATACCTTAAAAAATCTAGTAAGCATTAACCTTATATAGTAAGATCTAAAAACAAGTGTAGTTATTACTGATAATTAAAAATTTAGAAGAGACAAAAGCAAATTTTTTTTTATTATAACAAGAATATGAAATGCATTATTTTTACTTCATAATTACTTCAAGTTGTGATGAACTTGTAAATAAATTAATAAGACTTATATTTCAGATAAACTCAAAAAATTTTATACATAATAACAAATATTTAGATTAATAGATATATATTTAATTTTAAATATAAAGTTTTTTAATAACTTAAAGTAATTTTAATTATTTGAGAATTTTAATGTTTAAAATTAAAAAATATTTAAAAAATTTATTTAAATATAAAGTCATCAGCTAATATGTAGTAATATATGAGCTCTAAAACCCATTATAAGTAAGGATCCTTCGGGTTTTAATATACTTCACATCTTATAACAATTAGTAAAACAGGTCTAAAAAGTTATAAAGTATCATAAGAAGCATTGATAGATATAATTAAGGTTGCTTATCTAAACTTATTTTGGATTTAGCAAAATGTTTAAACTTTAATTTCATTAATTTTTACTAAAGTTTTGATATAATTTCGCATTTTTATAGTTTTACCTTTTCTAGAATTTCATAGATTTTTTAATAAAGTTTTAATATAATTTTACCTTTTTTATTTAGACAACTTGTAAAACCTTTAAGTTTTATCTAACAATCTTAAATGTGATTATACTCTTACTATATATAATGTCTAAATCTAACTATATTATTCTAAAATCATTTCAAAATCAATTTTCAGATTAAATAATATATCTAAAACTCAATAAAATATTAAAATCAATTGAAATTAGGAAATTGAAACCATTATGCGTCTAAAACTTTACATCATTTAATATCATAAAAAACAGTAGTATATAAATGGGCTTTTTGGCACAAAAAGCCTAAATGTGTCCAGAAGGTTTTCCTGGGTATCAAAAAATTATACTCATAGCGTAATCCCTTTGTTTTCATACTTGTAACCTTAAG
>CAJVPQ010000204.1:0-34562 GCA_910591825.1 Funneliformis caledonium
TGAATTACATAAAAAGAAAATAAATTTTTTATTTTTTTATGGTCCGACATTAGATAAAAAATTATTTTTAAAAAAAAATTCGTAACGGTCGATCAATTTTACGAGATCAATGATCTCAATTATAAATTTCGATCATAAATTTTGATTGGTTACTGGATTTGACGATCAAAATGCCGATCGAACAACTTTGAAATGGCCTATTGTTCTCGGTTTATTTACGTGATTTTTTTTCAGTAATTGTGATCTTATACTTCTTTCATAACCTGTAAACCCGTTACTTGTTTAGATTACTCTAAGCTTTTTTGACTTAGCAACGTGAGGTAGGTTTTATAAATCTTTTATTTCTTAGAATTTTATCGATAGTTTTGTAAGAAAGAAAGACGCGTCTGCGGTAGACCGTGATCTATCGGAAGCCAGTAAATGGCAAGTCATCGTCCAGTGGGTGGCCGGCTGATTTCTGGATACAGAGTTATTTGGTGTCTGTTGTGCACACAAGGCGTCTGCGGTAGACTTTGATCTATCGGAAGCCAATAATTGGCAAGTCATCGTCCAGTGGGTGGCCGGCCTTGAGTAAACAACAGCACACTTCAACTGTTATTTATTAAATTTGATCAAACTAGATGCACTCATTCTTTTTGTTTAATTTCCATGCATCGAGATATCGAAAATGAAGCATTCACGCGTGAACTCCTTGAAGCAACGCAATATATATTGGATGATTTCTTGTAATAATCCCATTCCTATAGAATTTTTTCGCTTTATACAACCGACACATAAAGCCCGTGCGATCGAAAAGTATGGAAAAACTCTTGATCAGGCAATCAACCTCTGTAAGGATTCGGACAAACTTTCGAAACTAAAAAACATCAAAGAAAGCGTTAATGTACGTGATCAAATGTTTTGTTTAAAGCATATTGGAAAGCAATCTTATAACATCTGCTTTTTTCACAAAATAGTGTAATTCGGATTGGAATGTGTGGTTGGTGGAGAAAAGAGCGGTATGTTTAATCATAAACTTTAATAAGGTTCGTGGATAATCATGATATATATATATATTTATTCAGAGGTCGATTCGTGACGAGGTTTACGGGACAAATACTGAAGTTCATAGAGAATTAAACGCGGTCGTCAGAAAAAGGGTAATAGTGTCGAACGAAGAAAGTTTGCGAAAACGACAAAAACATTTGGATGGTAAGTTAAATTTGCAATTTTTTACGAAACATTTATGTAGGTCCTTATAAGCAATTATCAATTAAAGAGCAAAAAGACGACGAAGATGCATATTCATCTAATGATGCGTCATCTTCCCTTACGAACAAGTCTTGTTCACATACATTTGAGGTATATTGTTGATTGTACAATATTTAGTCACTTTAACTGCCTTTTTAGTTATGGATATTTTGTTTTCTTAGTATGGGGAGAATTCTAAAAGGACATTCAGAAATCGTACACCTTTAGTTTACATTAAAAATTTGAATGAAACTGACTTTTCAGAGTCGGATCACGAAGAGAAGGTAATTAGTACCGATGTAAGTGATAACATATGGATTAGTATTCAAAGATATCTGTGTAAATTTTAACAGGAGATCGATAAAAGAAAACGATATGAATCAGATTACGATAGTGACGTAAGTTGTTATTGTATTGATTGATTGTTATCCGATACGCTCAAGCAATATGTTTGCTATTAGTATGAACCAAGGAATAACTATTCTATTTCCTCCAATTCGGACCATAATCAGAAAAAAAAGGTAGGCATTATCATTAATACCATTGCAAAAAGCGATGACATGAAATCAATATGAAAGACATTGTAATTTCAGATGAAGAGCAATAAAGGAAAACAACCGGAATCAAAAGAAAGAGTGAAACATGGGATATATGATAATAAAAGTGTAAGTAGCATTGAATTTGATTTTTATTTGATTTCTTCGGAGATGTTTCTTTAATTTTTATTTTTTTATCGGCGCTTGTATTAAATACTAATTCGTTGCCCATTTCTCAACCATCACTAATTCAGGCCAGTTCCTTAAATTCTACACCAAACAATGTAACAACATCACAAGATTTATCAATGTTTGTGAACCAAGAACAATTACCGACTGTGCTAATTATGAAACCTACCACTCAAATTCCGAAGACACCATCATCAAGGCCTAACATAAATAATGCTAATACACAAATTACTCCTCAAAAGTCAGTGCTTTTTCAGAAATCCGTGACGTATCTACAAAATCATATTAAGATGAATGTAAATGATCAAGGAATGATTATAAAAGATAATCATGAATCAGTAGACATTTCTAGTACAATCCGCAATTGGCTTGTAACAGCATTATCAGTAAGTTACCATTAATTTCTTTCAGACGTTAGTGATTGTAAACTGTATTAATTAAAATTTCTTTATTCTAGTCATCAAACGAAGAGTTCATAAAAGCTATTACGGCCCCTTTAAGCATAGAAGCAAGCAAAAAAGATCATAAATTTCGTCAAATTTGCGAATTTGTTCTTTACGATTTGTATGTATATCACAAACCATATTTTTTTTCTGACATTACAAATTCTACTAACATGCTTGTCATTTTATATTGATTCAAATAATTAGTTATTTCACGACAAAGGAAGGCTCTTTAAAACGGAACATTGGTGAACGTACATTTATCGTCGAAAGGATTGTCCCCTTGTTCAAAGCAATCCAATCGGTATATAGAGAGTACAATTTTCATTGGATCGAAACGGAATTAGATTGCATGAGAGAAGTGAAAAAACTATTTCCTCAATTTGATTTGACCATTAACCAAGCCGATGGTTTGGGGATAAGGAATTCGAGCAACAAGGAGATTCTTTTCATTGAGGTATCGGGTGGTCCTGAAAGTACCGATTCAAAACACGCGAAGGAAGATGCAGAAAAGCTTCTCAAGGAAGCTGTATTTGGACTTGTGTCTTTATTAAGAAATCATTTAGATAAAAGTGCAGAAATATCAAAACATTTGTACACATTCACAATACAGAGTATAGGTAATTTACTACGCTACTTAAACAATTTAAATATATAAAATCTTACATAAATTATTTGTTAGGAGACCGGTTAACATTGAGTAAACTGTGCCTTATAAATAAACATTGTTACTCATTTTCGCAGATCAAGTCTGCAAGATTACCTTTCGGATTTATTGATATAGCGGATTTTTTGGAAGTCTTTGAACTTCTTTATATTATAGTAGTAAGTATTTTAATATGTTAAATATGCAATTATGTTTTTATATGAGCTTCAATATAACGTTTATACCTATTTTTCAGAGCGAGCTAGAAATTCAAACAGGAGTTATAAATAAATTAAAGTTATCCAAATCAGTTAATGATATCAATGTACCAAAAATTCGTGACTGGATTTGGCTTCCAGATTCAGTTTCTGCGTGGGAATGTAAAGACTCCAACACTCATCATTAATTATTCAATAAAGATGATCCAAAATTTGCAATTATTAATAGATTAAATCTTTTTTTTGAAATAAAAATAACGTGCGCGTTACAATTCGTAACGCCGGTCACTGGGGGAAAAAAATTCTCGATCATTTGTGGCTGATATCAAAACATTGAAATAAATCCCAGAAAAAATACACGTCTATTCGCTTTATTGTGACAAATAAATTTGTATATGATACCAGGTACATGATGCCGTAATAAAAATATATGAATTTACTTTCAGGTTCATCGCATGCTTAAATTTTATTGATTCCCTCAATGTATAATAAGAAAATAGCAGAAGCAGAGGCTGAAATAAAATGCCTTCAATTGGAAATTAAAATCTCTTGCATTCAGAAAAAGATAAATAGGCATCAGTATCCTATGATCATATTATGCAAATGGCTTTGAAGTTTATAAAGAAAAAAGCAAACCATGTTCATTGACTATTCTATTAATATTTATAAAAAAAAAATATAAAAACGGAGAAAGACAATATCTTTTGATAAAACAAATATTTAATACATTTTAACTAAATCTTTAATCTTATTCATATAACTTATTCATGCATAAATTCATTATATATTATAATAAATTGATTTATTTTTTTGTTACTATATTAAGCATATAGCCATTTTTTTTGAACAAGATGATCTTTAACGAATTCGGTAAATCAAATCGTTACCCCTCAATCCTTTATATGTAATATAATAATAATTTTCAATTAATCAACAATTGTATATATAACGATAAGAATGTTGATTAAGAAAGATGATCAAGTTTTAAATTATTAAGGGGATAGTTAATATTAGGAAAACTATATTAATTAAAAAATTTTGAATAGAAAAAGTGTAATTCTAATGTTTGCTGTATTTTGAAATACATAATTTTTCTTTATCAAAATCGCTACATATCTGGTTTTTTTAAACAAGTTTATAAATTTGATCAAACAAAAAATCATAAAAGAAAAGGATTTTTTCAGTAAGATGATAAAGAAATCAAGAGTTTGTAAGGAAAAATGCCTTTAATGATATCTATGAAAGTGATTTGATGCTAATTATTTTTATATTATTTTACATTTAATAATTTTACCTAATATTTAAATTTTAAACATAATTTTTACCAGAATTATACATGAGATTTACCTCCACATATTTGTGGAGGCAAACGTGGAAAAGATTACACTAACCACATTTCTTTGACATATTTACGTAATGGTTTATTGCTTGATCTGTTTTTTGATCCGTTTGATATTTGAAAAGTGACGAATTTGTAAAGTAAAAAATCATTACACCATCATACATCATCATATTTGAATCATCGCCTATAAATATGCTTGCTCAGGTAATTCAAAGAATTCAGTTTCTAAAATAAAATAAAATAATGTCTTATAAAAGCATTATTCAAAAGAAGAGGCAGGATAGAAAAAAACGAATGTACCTAAGAAACGCTCAACAAGAAACGTTATTTCTCATCAGATCTCTTCCACAGCAACCGATCACAAATGACCAGATGATAAATTTTTTCTTTAATGGATCCCCATTCTAACATACGACTGATTTTTTTTTTTTTTAAAAAAAGAAAAAAAAAAAAAAAAAAATTTCCAAAGAATTTATTCGAGCTACTCTATATAACCACCCATTTAATTATATGACTCTCTCGCTCAAAAAAATTTAACCTCTTCGACAGTCAAAATGAAACAAAGTACAAGCACTCTGAATAAAAAATATTTATCTCACACATACATGATGTAATCTCAACATATCGAAGATGAGGACCCTCCAACAAGAAAGTCAGAGACATTATTGAAGCTGGTCACTGTCAAATAGAGCGATTCCTAAGGTGTAATAGCAGGTCACTGCCGAATGGGCCTATACCTAAGTACCGAAATACACTTGATCGGTATGAAGAAGTTACAAAGCCCGGCATACGGTGCATATTTTCTGAAGAAGATTCGCGCTGATACACGGAGCTAGATTTCTTTTGACTTTTCGCGACATTTCGGAGTAATATTTCTTTTTTCTTGCGATGTATTCCGTTTCTTTTTGAATAGTTTCTTCGGCGAACTTGTCTTAAGAAAAAGAAAAAATAAGGTTTAGGTTTCACAAAAAGTTCACATGGTCAAGTAAATTAAAATTAGCTAAGAATTTAGAAGTTAACTATTTATAAATTATATATATAAATAAATATACCTTCACGTTTTTCCAACACAAACTTTTTATTTTACTATTGAGCTAACCATTTTTTATTCAAACATTATCAAGAATTAATTTAATTGATGATGTGTTGATATGTTTAAGATGTCAACACATCAAAAAAAAGAATGTTCGACCAAGGGTTTTCAGAACATTGATCGAATAGTCTAGAAATTTGTACCCCTTCGATTGCATGAAACTTAGATTTCAATTTTGGTTAGTTTCAAAAAAAAAAAAAAAAAGGTTGTCGGTATTCAAAACAAAAAACTCCCCCAATTTTTTTTTTTTCTCTCTTTTGATGTTTAAAATGAGAGAGTGTGTATATCATGAGATGATACAATTGTAAATATTTCAATTCCTTATTGTAAACAAAGGTGTTTGTCAAAATTAAAGAACTTTATCCTCATTGTGCCCTCTTTTTTGTTGAAAAAGGTCAAACCTTTTTAAAGTTCATCATTATTATTTTATTATTATAATAATTTTTTTTTTTTTGACACTTAAATATTCCCCATAAAAGTTAAAAAAATCATTGGATTTACATTTTGGTTGATACTTTTTTTTTTAAAGTTCTAATTTACTCGATTTGGTAATTGAGTTTTCCCATGTTAAATGCTATGCAACCTATTTACCAATTACTTCATTACATAACGAGACTCAATGTTTTGTTGATATAATTTTCGACCAATTGACGTAATGATGGTGGTCAAACCTTAAGGAAAAATTGTCGCGCCTAATGAATTGAAATCATTCCCTAAAATGATTTTTTTTTTTCCTAATCGTTGATCCCAAACAGGCGTCTGCATAAACATAGTAGCATGTGAAAGTAGGGATAATAAAATTAGATTATTATTATTTCTAACTATTGTAACTTTGGTTAAACTGTCAATCCTTTTTTTTTTTTTTTAAGGAAGTACGTACAAAAGCTATTTCCATTTATTACATCAGAAGATTTTTACAATAATGATCATCTATCTTTATAGAGACTATCATTTCCCATTTTTTAAAAAGGTGAAGGATTTATTGATGTAAGCATAAACATCAAAACACAAAATTTGATCTATATGTTAGTTGGCTGAATATGGCTTGTAAATATATGAAAGTAGATTCAAATGATAATAAATATTCAATAAATGAATTAGAAATATGTACTATTTAATTTTATAAAAATTTATTTAATATCATATAATATATTATTATTTATATATATATTACTCTACAAAAAATTAGTGTCCATCTTTTACCCATGATTGTAATTTAAAATTATTAAAATTATTGAAAATGCTGACATTTAATTTTTGTATTGTAATATATATTATTTTATTAGAATAAAACAAAATCACCTTTACAAGTAATCATTTCTATTAATGACTGAGTTCTAAATATACATGAGATCATACTTTAAAGTCATGTTAACAGTAAAAAAAAAAATATATATGGGAACTCTTAGGCGGGTTTTCGATATAAATACAGCGTTTGTAAATTACCTTTCATAATAAATTACATCCGATAATGTATTCAAAAAACTTCACCCGTTGCGTTAATCAAAGGAGGCAATGTAGAAAACATAGAACGTACTTAAAACGCGTTCGAATTACCAATAATCAAGAGACGCTGAGCCTGATTTCGAACTTACCGAGACAAAACTCAAATATACCTTTTATAAATTCTTTTTTCAACGGTTACTCGTTCATCTAAGATAACCTTTGAAAACAAAAAAAAAAAAGAAAAAATAATTTATTAATAAAAAAAATTAAGATTTGTAAATTATGATACCAAGAAAAATGCAAAAGTACGAATCACACATACTTATGAATACATACAAGCAAACAAGAGAACGATTTAGTGAACTAAACAATACTGGTGGACAGAGACGCTCCAAAAATTAAGAGATTATTGATACTGATCCCTGTCAATAGGACGGAGATTCACTGGCAATGGCCTATATCTAATACTCTTTCTTTTTCGGTATGAAAACCTTCCATTCGTGGAGAGCTAGGTTTCTTGTTATATCTTCTCTTTTGGTGGCTTATTTTTTACTTTTTTTCATTTATTTGTTTTTTGGTTGGTGGATACTTTTGTTCATGTATTCATTTTTTTTTTTTTTCGAATTTTTTTTTTTTTTTTTTTGTCAATGTATTAAAAAATCATGTATCACAAATCTAAATCAAACAATTAGGGATGGGAAATTAACGATTTGGTTAATTAACATTATATTTTCGTAAACAAATAATTTTTTAAAAAAAAAATAAATATAACTTTGTAAAAAAATTTTCTTTTATTTTGATTGGTCAACTAAAATTATCTTTAGGTTAATTGGTTAACCAATTGACCCTAAAAAAAATTACTTTAAAAAGTCTGCTGATTCCGCGCTCCCTTAATTCATATTTGGTACCCAAAAAATTAGCATTATTATTATTTTATTTTATTTTATTTTACACTACTATTTTATCTTTTTTTTTAAAAAAAAAAGGTGGCACCTTTGTCGTTATCCAATTAGATAGCATTCATGTATGATCAAATATAGCATTTACCCTTTATTTTTGTTAATCTATTTGTATTTAATAAATTTTCATTAGTTAAAAAAAAAAAAAAATTAAATTAAGGTGTATCGGCTCCCTTAAAAAAAAAAATGAAACGTGAAATGTTAATCCTTCGAGGCAATTGAATTCGGTTATTCGGAAATATTTATTTACTTTCCGTTGTAAAGATTGCATCATTATTATTATTTTATTTATACTATTTTCTTTAAAAAAATTGGCACATTATCAGTTAATCTATCTAGATAGCATTCATGTAAGTTATATATGGCATTTTCGTTGTATTATATATATTCCTTTAAAAAAAAAATCATATTGAATTCGGGTATTTCGGTTTTGTGAAATTATCCATTTAATTTTAATTTATTAAGTAATTTAAATTTAAATTAATTTACACAAGAAACGTTTGTTCTCTTAATTTGTATATCACTTGGCATTTAAAAAAATATCAGGTGGTGCATATTGTGATATATCTTAATTTTAGCTTTTTTTTAATGCGTTGCACTTCATATTTTTATATTAAATTGATTCTTATTTTATTCGGGTTTTCCTACATTACCTAATTTTGAATGATACAAAATATACAAGTATGGCATCATTCCTGTATTATGATATCAATTCATTTCTTCTTACAACAAAAGTATCCTGATCGATAACAGGTAATTATCATTAGAATTTAAAATATAACAATTAAATATTTACTTGTGCATTAGATGCATTAAACTAATTAAGCAAGACAATATTTTAAAATGGATCGGAGGGATCAGCATCATCAGGGTTACCCAAATTTAAAATTTAAAAATATTACATCATTCTTTTTGCTGACTTTTTTTTTTTATAAATACCATGAATTTTCAATCATATTTGCATCGTAAAATATTCCTAACAATGTATTTAAGTATCATTCATAAACGAAGAAGACAGCGAATGAATCAAAGATCCATTCAGTCCTTCGACAATCAAGAAACATTGGATTGGCTACGGAACCTTCCGCAGCAAATTTCAACCGATCCATGGGTGCTTAATTTTTTTAATGGTTTTTAAATAAAAACCATCCTCAAAGAAAAAAAAAACGTTCATGGGTGATTATGAAGCTGGTCACTGTCAAATGGTGAGATACCTAAGGATGTGATCGAACGCGGGTCACTGCCAATGAGCCTATACCTAAGTACTGATCTTATTTCGAAATCGGCATGAAGAAGTTATAAAGCTCGGCATACGGCGCAGCAGTATTCTCTGATGAAGTATCGCACCGACACACGGAGCTTAGATTGCCTTGATATTTTTCTTTCTTCGCTTTTTTTAAAGTAATTTTTTTTTTAGTGTAAATTTAAGAATTAATAGTTTACTAGAATATTTTTGTATATTTTTCTCATTTTCTCATATAGAACTTTAAGTTAGAACTCAAATTTTAGATATATGTTTTGGTTCATCTAATAAAGAATTAATAAAACCAAAAGAATTAGAATTTTATTTAAAAAGTGAGCAATCACGTGATGTATTGTAGTTAAAATGATTGTAATTCTCCTGTATAACATAAAATTGAAGCAAGTAATAAATGAATAACCAATATCGATATATTTATTTCCTGTAAATCAATTTATCAATAATAATCAAAGTCTTGTAATTTGTAAATAAAGAACTAATTGAGCATGATGAAAAAGAAATATACTTTCCGAAGTAATGACCGGACTTTTGATAAGGTAACTAATATAATGAAAACGACTCGGATTTATATTTTAAAAAATCATCACGTGATTACACGATTTGCAA
This sequence comes from Funneliformis caledonium, assembly GCA_910591825.1. Classification (NCBI taxonomy): domain Eukaryota; kingdom Fungi; phylum Glomeromycota; class Glomeromycetes; order Glomerales; family Glomeraceae; genus Funneliformis; species Funneliformis caledonium. The sequence continues at coordinate 9,970 of CAJVPQ010000204.1, forward strand.
TAATTTTGGCCAGAATTATCCCTCGAATTTTGTAAAATTACTTTTACCGCGCATATAAAAATATTTTGATGGTTATACAGTATAAAAAAAAAGATCGACCCAATTAATAAATTAGACTACTCTTGGACTGTTTACATATTTTGCCTATTATTACTTCTTTTAGTTACAATAGTTACATAGTTACATAAGCAAAAGATGCGCAAAAGCAAGAATAACGATTTCAAAACTCCCTTTATAGTTCCTCAAGATAGTCTTCCCTTTAAGAGTATCAAGTATTCAGTCACGTATCCAGCAAAGCGCAATAAAATCGATGATTCAGTTAAGAATTCTCGTCTTTTAAAACCTTTAGGAAAGAACAACGTTGTTTCCGACGCGGAGGATAATATTGAACTTCCTCACAAAAAACCAAAAGAAGGGAACTTCAATGATAATTTACCTGTCTCTTCCCCTCCTAAAAAGATTAGCTGTATTAGCTCAACCTTTTCATTAAAAAAATTGTCGCGTCCTTTTAAAGTTCCTACATTTATTAGAAATGTTGAGCCTCATAACGGTCAACAACGTCCACTATCCCATAAGCACCTTGCCTTTGTAAGACCAGCACATAATCCTAAGGCGGAAAACGCGATTATACTTTATGATCCCTTGGATAATAAAGATCAGGATATTAAAAAGAAGGATAAATCCGTGGCGGAAATTTTAGGGACTAAAAATCCGGCTAATCAAGAAGTTCCTGTCATTGTTGGTATGGTGATTTGATTTATATCTTTCTATTCAATCAACGTGATGATTCTTTCTGGGTATTGACATTCGGCTATTAGATCCAATTTTGGGGCAAAAACTTCGTCCTCATCAGGTTGAAGGCGTAAAGGTACGATTTATGTGTATGATTTATTTGTACAGTTTATTTTAAATATTAATGATCTTTACTTTTTTGATAATTCCAAAAAAGTTTCTATATAATTGTACCACTGGAAGGACCGTAGAAGGAGCTTTTGGGTACATACGTTAAGAGAATCAAATCATTATTATTATTATTATTTTATTTACAATTATTGTTTTTATTTGTAGGTGTATAATGGCAGATGAAATGGGTCTTGGAAAAACTGTATGCATTTGATTAATTGTACACACACACATATACACATAAAACAAATTTGTTGATCATATTTGGTGTTTATAATTCTCATAAATATAGCTTCAATGTATCGCCCTTCTGTGGACACTACTTAAACAGTCTCCTGAATTTAACAAGAAAACAATAGAGAAATGTATCATCGCATGTCCATCAAGTCTTGTGACAAATTGGGCTAATGAATTTGGTATCCTATCATGTACATTCGAAATTTGTCACTTTTGTGCTATCATATGTATTAATTTTAATTTTATTCTGCTAGTTAAATGGCTAGGATCTTTACGAATCAAACCGCTAGTAATCGATAACAAAGGAGGGAAAGAAAATGTGATGAAAGATCTGAAACATTTTGCCGATGCTCAGGGTCGAATGATTATTAATTCTGGTATGTCGAAAACTATGTCAGCCAATTAATTATTTTAAGAATAAATATTAAGATGATCAATTTTTTTTTCTATCGTTTAATTGTGAAAAAGTTTTGATCATTTCATATGAGACATTACGTGCAAATATTGTGGAATTAAAGGAGTGTAAGATTGGTCTTCTCTTATGCGATGAAGGTCATCGCCTAAAGAATTCAAGTAAGTGCGTGGTTCATTTCGTCGTTGCTTATTTGATTGGAACGCGTTTTGTGATCTTTCGTTATGTTAATTAATTAATTTATTTATTTATTTTCAGATTCGTTGACGTTCCAGGCTTTAAATTCGCTACAGGTACAACGAAGAGTTATTTTATCCGGTACACCAATTCAGGTAGTTACAGTAAACAGTTATTGTGTTGTTTTAACATAGTATATATTATATATCACGGTATCCTTTGTTATTTTTATTTGTTTAGAACGATCTCTCCGAATATTTCTCGCTTTTAAACTTTACCAACCCTGGACTTCTTGGTACGCCCAACGAATTTCGCAGGAATTACGAGAATCCTATCCTTCGTGGTAGAGATGCTGATGCATCTGAACATGAACGATACATTAGTGATCAAAAGTTAGCAGAATTGTTGAGTGTTGCGAGCAAGTTTATTATAAGGCGAAGTAACGACATTTTATCAAAATATTGTAAATATTCCATTTTATTATGGGTTGAATATATTTAAATATGATAAACTGATTTCATTTGACAAATTCTAGTACCCGTAAAATACGAACATGTCGTATTTTGTCGCCTAAGCGAGTTCCAATTATCACTATACGAATTGTTCATGACATCTCCTGAAATCCAACGTCTCTTGCGTGGTATCGGTTCACAGCCTCTTAAAGGTACACATTCTTTAATTGTATATCTGGACGCTAGTTTTCCATATATTAACATGACACGTCACTTTACAGCTATAACTATCCTTAAAAAGTTATGCAATCATCCCGACTTGCTTGATCTTCCAGGAGATCTTAAAGGATCGGAAACATGTTTTCCGCAAGATTATTCAATAAAGGAAAAGGCACGAATAGTTAAACCGGAATTTTCTGGAAAAATGTTGGTTTTGGATAGGTACTGCAATTGTAATTTGTCATTTAGGCACAAATTTTGTTAGATAATATTTATAACTTATCTTTGAAATATATAGAATGTTATCAAAAATTAAGGACGAGTCAGATGACAAGATCGTCTTGATTTCAAATTATACGCAGACACTAGATCTTTTCGAAAAATTATGCCGGATGAGAAGGTAATATGCTGATTAAATAATTTTCATATCTACCATACATGCTAATGTTCGTTTCTCTTTAAGATACGCTTGTCTGCGGCTTGATGGTTCGATGTCGATAAAAAAACGACAGGAACTTGTAAATCGATTTAACGACCCGAAAAGCCCAGAATTCGTGTTTCTCCTGAGTAGCAAAGCGGGTGGATGTGGCATAAACTTAATTGGAGCAAATCGTCTTGTATTATTTGATCCTGGTACTGTCTTTCTCTCTTTTTTCTTTTTTTTTTTTTCCTCCTTCGAGAGAGTATTAAGCAATTCTTATAAATTTATGTGTACATTCAGATTGGAATCCTGCTTCTGATCAACAAGTAAACTCCATTTCCTTAATTTGTTCGAATTTGTTGACATTTGTATAATTATGTTTATTAATAAATCTTTTTCCATAGGCATTGGCAAGGGTTTGGAGAGACGGACAAAAGAAAGAGTGTGAGTTAATATAGAAGTTTTGAGAGAAAATCTTAATAATTTCCCATGAAAGTTAAATAATAGAATTAATAATTTTAAACAGGTTTTATATATCGATTTATCGCGACTGGAACGATTGAAGAGAAAATCTTCCAACGTCAATCACACAAGCAATCTCTCTCATCATGTGTTGTTGATGAGGAAGAAGGCGTTGAAAGACACTTTTCACTTGAATCTTTAAGACGTCTGTTCCAATTCGATCCGGATACCATGTGTGACACTCATAGCACTTTTAAGTGCAAAAGGTGTATTAATGGAATTCAAAGTCTTCCAAGGCTTCCCAGCGAAAATATGAGTTATGGTGACACGAGCTCGTAAGTTTTGTTGTGTATATGTCTCATTTATGAGTTCTTTTTTTTTATGGTAATGTTTATTGTCTTTTTACTTAAAAGATGGGATCATTTTTCTGGGGGAACTGATCTTCTTAAGACTCGAGACCCAATTCTGAAGTTGGAAGCTAATCAAGGAGTTGTTTCTTATGTTTTTCAATATAAGTCTCATTAAACTCATGGGTACTTTGTGGATTTGAACATTATTTTTTTGGGTAATGGCATAATTTTTTTATCTTTATTTTTTTTAGACCAAATGAAAACGAGAGGTAATTCGTTGTTAAGGCATTAACGATGTTCTAAACAAGCCGAGTTTATTAGCCATAAGTAAACATCGCTTTATTAACTTAATAATAATAAAAGTATTCATAATAGTTGTACGTGATGCAAATATATATGTATCTATAAAAATCTATAAAAATCTATTACTCTTGAACATGTCTATTTTTGATCCAATTTGATTCTCTTTACATTATACTTTTCATTCTTACTTTCCGCTGTATCACATGTTCTTCTATTTGAGATCTTGGTATAATTGCGAATTTTACGTTCTTTACCGCCTCCAACAATAATTGAAGTTGACTTTTTGGCAGGTAGATTTGTTATGTTATCAAGATCTTCCAGGAAAGTTGAATAAACCAAAGATTTTGTCATATGAGCATACCATTGTTCATAAATATGGTTATAAAGTCTTAAAGGAGTATCGTATAAAGTGTCGGAATCGCGTCCATACCGCCACTCCAGATTATCAAATTCACAATCATATAATACCAAAGGAATTTCGCTAGCCATTTCGTAATTAGGTTTGGCGGGTGTTTTTGTAACATCCAAAAGTTCATCAATGATTGATGGAGACTCTAGATTTTGACCTATTAAAAAAAGAATAGCCATCATACATCTAACCTGATGCCATAAAAATGCTGTACCGCGTAAGTTAAATACATAAAATTCCTTGAAAGAATTCTCTTGATGTCGTACAAGATCTATTCCTACTTCAAGTATCGTACGTTTAAAATTAGTGATTTGTTTGGCACCATCAATCTTACAGAAATTACGAAAGTCATGAGTTCCAAGAAATCGATTTGCCGCTTCACTCATTAATTCTACGTTTAAATTTCCGCGAACAAAGAAATATTTGTATTTTCTTGATTTACAATTAAATCGTGCGTCGAAATCATCATCAACAGGAGCCCACGCCAATATTCTTATATCATTTGGTAAGGATCTATTTAAAGTTTCAACATATGATACTTCTTCAACTTTCCTATGATTAGACTTAATATTTGTTATATCGGAGGTAATAGTAGTGGTATCATTACTTTCTAATATAACAGGAGGAACTTTTGGAAGATTTGATCTAACATTTAACGTTACTACTTGACCCAATCCGCTAACCCCTTTATCAGTTCTACCACATTTAGAAAAGTTACAATCTGTTGGGTCAGATATCAATTTTGCGTTTATTAAGGATTTAAACAAATGTCCTTCGATGGTAGGAAAATCACCTTCGTTTCCTTGGGAAGCAAATCCATGATAATTCCAACCAAAATAAGCAATTTTTAAAGCGATGTGTCTTTTGGAATATTTTGACCAATCAAAAGGCCTATCGGACGATTTTTGTTTCTTTTTGTCCAATTTTTTTGTGGAAATTGGTGAATTTATTACCAGAGAGGTAGTGACAGGATTTAACGTTGTCTCTTGAAGTTTTGATTCGTAGAATAAAAGCTTTTCGATAAGTTGTTCTTTAGTCCAATTTGAATATTTTTCCGTTTCAGATAGTTGTAACATTTTACGTGAGTTGATAATATGATTAATTGAAACTCTTAAAATATTCGGAATTTTGAGATTGTTTACAATATTTTTAACCATCTATATATGCTATCACTTTCAAAAATGTAAAAAGGCATCAGATTATCGTTATCAATGCATGACATGCATGACATAACCATAACCATATAAGCAAGCATACACGTGGTTTACGAGAAGCTTAAACAAACCAGTTCAAAAGATATGAATATTAACACCACGAACATTAACAACGATAATATTCACGACAGCAACCCTACGTCCCCAACCATGAGCATCAATAATCTTATTAGTCCTAGCAATTCGAACAATAATAACACAAATCATAACATGAGTAACAATACAGACATTGGAACAAACACGACAAACCCGATGGGTAGTCCACCACGTCGTCCAAGTAATAGTCCTCAATTCCTAGACCCTCTAGCCACACCACGTTCTTTTCTTCGTAATATTAGTACCTCTGCTACGCCCAGTCTTATAGCTACGCCACCTCCACCTTTTAAATATCCACTTCCTCTTACAAACAGTCAAAATAATAAAGACAATGTTCAAAATGCTAACGTCAGTGGGAATGCTGACAATATTTTTGTTGGTTCACCCATGCTTACGAATTCTCCATATTATGACGCTAGAACAAGCATGGCCAGCACTGTTTCTAGTGCTGCAAATCTCAAGTTGGATGATAAATTAAGGTATTGGAGGCATGATGCTTATTTGAAGAATTTGTATGAAACTGCAGCGTTTTGGGGGAATAAAGTTATGACCATTACGGGTAATTCATTTATACATTTATTCATGATTTTTAGTTATTAAACGGAGCAAGATTTTTAACTCTGATCCATTTTATCGCAGGCGATTCAAGTGATATATTTTGGTTAGCACAAATATATTATAATATGGGACAATATGTTAGAGCTCAAAAATTAATCTGGAAACTAATGGATACTAGTGTCGCTTGTAGATTTTTAGCTGCAAAGTGTTGCGTGAGTATGAAAAAATGAATATTTGATCGGTGTTAAGTAATAATAATTCGAGTTTGATTATTTCTTTTTTACTTTGAAATAATTACCATGTTTTTTTTTTTTGATTATTTATTTATTAAGTTCTCATTTTTTTTCATTTTTTTTTTTCATCATCATTGTTATTATTTATTGACGCGATGTTGTATATTATTAGATCAAACAGGAAAAATATCAGGAAGCATTAGAACTTTTAGGTGAAGAGAACCCTTTTGTTGATGATGGTACGTTATCGTTAATTCCGGTTGAAATGTTATTTATCTTTTTTATTTATTTGTTGAATAACTAAGTTTGAAATTTTGGCTAAAGGCTATAGATTAATAGTAAAAAATACGGAAGGAGGCATTCAGGTTCGATTATTTGAATAATTGAAACCTGATCATCATGTTGATAATAAATCATATCAAACTTTTCTTTTACGCAGCTCGAAGCGTCTATGTGTTATCTACGCGGTTATGCATTCTCCCAACAAGCCAATCTTGACTGTGCAAAAAGATGCTTCAAGGAGGCATTAGAATTGGATGTAAAATGCTATGAGGTTGGTTGTCACGAAAACAAATGGTTTATCACCTAAAAAAATTTAGTAACGAGTGGTGTATTTTCCACTCACGTGATTCAACGTAAAAGAAATCAATGAAATTTATTTCTAAAACGAATAGGCATTCCATGAATTGATCGGGAATCACATGATGACAGCAAACGAAGGTACTTGATTATTTTATTTATTCAATGAGTTATTTGTTAAATTTTATCATCGGCATCGTATTTACATGATACATTTTTTTCTCGTCGTCATCAACTGTTGTACGTTAAGAATGGGACTTTATTACTAAATTAAAGTATGATGAACAACTGGACAGGGAGGAAGCGGAATTCGTGAAAATGAACTACATATCAATGCTCAACAAGGTATTGCAGAACCACCTTTTCATGAAAAGCATCGCTCTCAATCAAAAAAAGGTTAATCTCAATGTTATTTTATAGTATGAGCATCTTCCGGAAATCAAAGCAGCACGACATGAATTGGAGTCTTGGCGATTATCAAATAATGTCGATGTGTTATTAAGTCACGCGGAAGAGTTGTATACGCAGTGTAGATTCAAAGAGTGCTTTGAAATTACATCAAAGATTCTTGAATCCGATACTCACAATCCAGAGTGTCTTCCAATCCATATTGTTTGTCTTCATGAATTGCGGGAGAAGAATAAATTATTTTTATTAGCCCATGAACTTGTGGAACATTCGCCGGATATGCCGGTAACATGGTTCGGAGTTGGATGTTATAACTATTTAGTAGGAAAAAATGATGAGGCTAGAAGATATTTTAGGTATTATGCAAGAAAAAAAAAAAAAAAATGGTTGTCAATTAAATAATTCGCATGTTGAATGAATTAATTAATTAATTAATGCTTGTTATAGCAAGGCATCGACTATGGATTCACATTACGGGCCCGCATGGATAGGATTTGGTCATTCATTCGCTGTGGAATCAGAGCATGACCAGGCCATAACAGCTTATTCCACGGCAGCAAAATTATATGAAGGGTATTTAATTTTAAAATCGACTCTCGTTATTTCCGGTTTAAATTTTTTTGAAATCAAGTATCGGATAAAATTGATTCTTTCCTTTAAAACAGTTCACATATCCCAAGTCTCTTCATTGGTATGCAACATCTTCAAGCAAATAATATTTTGTCTGCTGATGAATATTTGTCAACAAGCTCCAAACTTTGTGAAGGAGACCCCTTAGTGTATAACGAATTGGGTGTAATGTTTTATCAAAAGTCCAAATATGCTGATGCTATTGATAATTTTAGGAGAGCTTTAATATTAGTAGATGAGACTAAATGTAGGCCACAGATATGGGAAACTACTTGGATGAATCTTGGACACGCATTTAAAAGGATGGGGCAAGTGTTTATAACGCCATTTCTTTTTTTTCTTTTTTCTTTTCGCCTTATGAAATTATATAATAAATCCAATGATTCTCCTTAAACGATACCAGCGATCTGGATGCCGCTATTAATTACTTTCAGAAAGTTACAACTATGACCACACCAAGTCCAAGCGCACTAACAGCTATCGGGTACTGTTATCACGTGAAAGAAGAATACGAAGAAGCGATCCTGTATTATCACGAGGTTTTTATATTTTCATTAATTACTTTCTGATGACGAACCAAAGGTTTTTCTATTGGCAATAATTAACGTCAAAACATTTTATCATAAAAAAAAAATAAAATAAATAAAATAGTCGTTAGGCATACGTCCTGTTGATCCCGTAACACAGGATTTACTTGAACGTTGTCTCGAGGAGATGATACTTTTTGTAAATGAAGAAAAAGAAAATGAGAGAGTGTAATTTGTTTATTAAAAAAAAAAAAAAAAAGAAAGAAAATATACACTAATTCTATAATATTCATTTTTATATAAAAGCCATTATTGAAGGAAGTTTAAAATTACCCTAAGAAATATTATTATTATGGAGTTTGGCTACATCATCTGAATAAGGTGTGGGTTACAATTATAATTATCAGATTGGCTTCTTTTTTTTTTTTTTATTCCTTTTTTCTTTAAATAGTTTTATCCCTTTTCTTTAATCAACTAATAAAAAAAAAAATTTGTCATTACATTATAATAGATTGAAATAAACGATTTATCGAAGCCCTTTAAGCCTCCATTCTTGTACATCACTTAAAGCCTTTTGACCCAAGAAAAATGCCAAAGCACTTAACCCTGATAGCCATGATAATGTTTGAAAAATGTTCAAATGTGTCCAATAATTATAAAATAGGATTTCAATAGCTGATAATGTGCCCAAGAAACCAATTATGGATGGAAGAGTTTCGAGTTCACTAGTCAAGAATGAAACATTAACGCCAAGATGTATCCACTTTTTTTTAAAAAAAAAAGAAAAGATTTTAATTAGTAACTATTGAAAATTAAGTTGAAAAGATTGAAAAGTTTAATGAATAAATAAAAATACCGCTCCGATTAAAAATAACCAAGGTGTTAATACTATCACCACAAAACTGTATGAGAGAAACGTTGGAGGTAATTTTTGATCGGGGTTAAAAATATGATGAATTTCAGGTTTGGGACCATATTTAACGGGAGCGGAGTATGTTTTTGGGATATCGATCTTAACAGTTCCAATGTGGTAATTGATTGGATTATCGTGTGAAAAAGTTCCAATAATAAGGTTAAGCGAGTAATTTCCCGAAAAAAGATTTCTAGTAGTTGGTGATTTCAAATATAGTTCGGCACGAGCTTTACCAGTTTCTCTTACTTTCACGAGTATCGGTATTTGAGATCCCTTTTGATGAGAACTTAAAACTAACAAGGATTGATGAGGTTGAATTCCACTTTTAGTTGCTTTATCTTGAATGGTAAAAATCATTTTTAAATTATCTCCTTGTGATAATTCGATTAGTTTATCAAGTGAAGAAGGATATGTGAGACTTTATATTAATAAAGGAATTGGTTAATAATTATTTACATTGAAATGAAAAAAAAAATAACGATAAAAATAAAAACAGTTTTAAAATACCTTTCGGTTAGCTTTCTTTGGGCTTCGGAATTTGTAACAGCTAACTTTATATCAGCTATGATAAAACCGCGTTCACTATCCTGTGCTAATATTGTTGAGCACATAAGCAAAGCAAGAATTTGCCATGTCAACGCGTAAATGCATACAAAAGATCGTCTCATTTTTTTTTTTTTGTTTAATTAACGACGAGTATAACCCGTTTAAAAATTTTTTGGTGGTTTTAACAATTTCATCTAATTACGTACTCAATGATCATTGGTGGTTATACATGCGAGTAATTGCTACTAGAATTTCCACTAGGCTTTAATAAATACAAATCACGTGAATACACTAACCAAATCATCCCTTTTTTCTTTTTACGCGTTCTAAATTGTCAAGGTTAGCAATTAGATTACAATGTATACCAACTCCGCTATTAGACCTCTCATTGACATCACAAAAAGAGCTAGAGAAACGAAAACCATACTATTTTATGAGAGGGATAAAGTCCAAGAAATATGCGAAGAGATAAAAGTTTTAAAGCAAGCAACCGAAGAAATTAACGATACCGAGTCAACCTCTGAAGAAGTTCACACGAGTCCTGGAAAGCTATGTGTTTATAATGCTATGAAGGAAAAAGAATTGAACGCGATTCAATTATATCATTTTCAAAGGATCCGAAAGACTAAAGAAGCTGCGTGCAAGGAAACGCGTTTGCCTCAAAATGAATTCAATAGATTAACTAATTGGGAACAGACATTTTATAATAAATATGAACAACTTATTGATAATTACAATAGTAATTGTCCAAAGTCTCTTTACTTAAACGATGAATTACATGTTCCTAAAGAACCCCATGTGGTCGTTCGAGTCATGGAAAATCTTGAGAGAGTGATGACAAAGAATGGCATCGTCGAATTCCTTAAGGGAAGTCAGGCTGTGGTTAGGGAAGCTGACTCAACAATTGCAAAGTTGATAAATTCGGGATATCTCAAAAAAATTAACAAGTGAAAGGGTATTTTTAGGACGACAAAGGAATTATGAATCAAAAAAAACTAGCATTGTTATTCCTTGGAATCAATTTTATATAATTAAAACGATAATGTTTGGATGACCAAAGTAATTTTATTTTGTCTAATAATAATCTTTAATAAAATTACACGACTTGAAAGGTTATACTTACTCGTTTTATTATTATTATTATTATTATTATTATTATATTATTACATTTAAATATTCTTGGATCACAACAGTTTAACGTTTTTCGAATTTTTATTTAGATTTCCGACAATTTTCTCTTCTTAGTATCCTTTCCTTTTCCTTTTCCTTCCTCCTTACTTGCTGCAACCTCCAAGTTATCATCAGTATCAGTATTTTCTTCTTCAACATCAGAACCTTCATTATCAGAGTCACTTAATTCAACATCCCTGAATATGTGAACAAATTTTATAATTTAAAAAGAATTTATTTAAAATGCGTTGGAAATTAAAAATAAGAAAATACTTACCATAACGATAATGAGGCGGCAACATTATTTGAAGGACCAACAGAAGTAGAATTTTTATTAGTTGAGGTTGGCTTTTGAAGTGCTAAAAAAGCAAATATTAGTTGGTAAAACGCTACATCAAAATAGTAATAAAGATGATCGATTTATAATGAAGTTAATTCATTACCTTCCGCGACTGCGTTTTGTACCTTCTCCTTCATTTCTTCGCTAGCCTTTAAATAATCAGTGTCATCAAAGCGATGTTTTTTTATTGGATGTTCACGCATGCCTTCCTCGATTTTCTTTTTTACTTTTTCTTTTAGAGCGCGTTGACGTTCTGGTTCTTGTTCAAGATGGTCGGCAAGTCTAAAAACAATATTATATATATTTTTATTGCCATATTAGCCATGAATCTTACAAGTTGTAATCATGTCAGCGAAAACAAAATAAATAAAATAAATAACATTGTTTTCTTACCTTCTAGCCTCATTAACAGTCCTCAACCTACGCCCATTCAAATCACGACAAGCCTCAAAATTGGTAGTTTTTTGGCTTGCCATTTTACCTCCCTGTGCTCTTAGCATAGAACCAAAACCACCCTTTCCACCAAGAAGGGGAATTTTAAGAGTAATATTTATAAAATCTTCATTGCTGTTTTCGAATATTAGAGCGTAATCATTTAAAAGCTTCCCTGACGTTGTATAAAGACACTGAAATTCTGGTTCAAGTAAAAGTCGTCTATAAACGACTTGTTTAACATCGAACACGGTTATAAGAGCATCAGTCGGAAACAACAAACACATTGTCTTTTTGTTACTAAACAGAGTTACAATCACAGATCGGTACTGTCGCTCAGGCTTTTCGTTAAAAAAAGCATCCTGGTTCGAGTGATCATAACTAAGCAAATTGCGATCGTAAAGTGAAAAGCTATTTAGAGGTGGAATAGAAAGTAAAGGTGTTGACATTTTTTTTAAATTATTTGTAATAATAAAATCTGGAATTAATTGAAGTTAAAATAAAGGCTTAAAAAAAACTGAGGTATATATATACTTCAGATGATGTAAACGTGAGACGGTTGTTCATGCAATTTCCATTTAATTTGATTGGACAGAATTCTCCTAGTATGAAATGACTTTCCAAATTTAGAAATTTTACACGATCAACATATGGGATCTAGCATTTTACTAATTTTACAAGCAAACTTCCCATATATAAATGTTAATTAAAAAATGAATTATTCCTTTTTGTTGGCTTTTTCATTTATATGTAGTAAGTAAGTATTTCCTGTTCTGCAATCTAATGACGATATCAAAATTGTTTCTATGCCCGAGAGTTACTACATTCTTCCCTTGTTTGGAGATCTTATGACGCATGTGGGATCGTTAAACCCCCTTATTGAATTGAAAGGATTATTTTTATTTTTCCTTTGTGAAGATAAACCTCTCTTATAGAAATGCCAAAATACTTTACTCGGTTTTACTAACTTTTTTCATTCTCCTTTATAGTGAAAAAAGTTTCTTGCACGAGGAATTAAACTGGAATTATTTAGAGAGACTAATTCTTCAATTGTGATGAGAAATCAAACTTGGTTCAGGTCGACGAAACTAAACTTTGTTTGTTCAATTCAAACTTATTCTATTTTTCATGTACGGTGATAATACTGATAACGATATGAATATATATTTAATGGAACATTTCAAAAGAAGCATTTTTATTATGATCAAATAAATTCGTGTATCAATCAATTTTTTTTTATGACAAAAAGGACTTTTTCTAAACAAATAATTCTATTGGACTGAAATGAACAGAAATCTATTCGCTGAATAATTCTATATTATGTTGATCTGTTTTCCAGTTGTCGTTAGATCGAAATTCAATAATTGTAGTTATTTAGGCAATAAAGTTAACAAGAAATTGATGAAATAACCTCCACAATCTAGATTTTAACTGTTGCGTCTACTGAGAACGATGAATTATGGTACATGAATTTAATACGATTTTATCATGATGTTTGCAAACGATATCCAATTGTTTAGACGATTAATGGTTGAGGAGTGTTTTTTTGTTTGTTTTATTAAATACATTTATCAAAATTACATCAAAAAATTCGCATCCATGAAATAAAGTTTACAGTAAATGATTAATTTAAGCGCCCTGGATATCGCGAAGAATTAACCAACTAAAGACATTTGAAACATGAAAAAAAAAAAATATTATTTAAGTTCTATAATACAATAAATAAATATTTTCACTTGGTAGGAACCTTTCCAAAATATCAAAATAAATATAGCAATGAATAAAACTTAGGGCATTTCTGCAATCAATTTTTTCTTGGCAGCGAAAGTGCAGAACTGAAGTTAAAAGCGAATATTTCATTGTTAGTTTAGAATGCACCAAAAGATCTGGAAACGTGAATAACAAAATCAGAGGCCTCTTATTACCTCATCAAATAGGATAAACCCTCCTTTGTTCGTATCGATTTCATCGAATTCCTTCTTAATTTGTTTTTCTGAACTAGCATCTATTCCAATGAGCTTATGTCCCTTCTTGAATTCCTCAAAACTGATACGTCTGTCACTATCTGTATCAAGTTTCTTAAAAACCTTGAATAGGTCGTTGTAATAATAAAGAAGATCCACGAGGCGGCCAAATTCTTCAAAGTCGATGAAACCATCCTAATGGAAGTTTTAACAATTGTATAGTTTAAATATATGTTTTCAAAAGTACAAGGGATTTTACTGTTTCATACAAACATTTGAAGCGTCAGCGGCTTTGTAAGCCCTCATGATTGCGGGCTTATCTTTTGCGAGTTGGGGGTAGAGCTCAATGACAGCCCTATCGATTTCGGCGAGGGACAAGATACCATTACCGTTATAGTCGAAGACATCAAAAGCCTATAGAAGATGAAGTTAATTTACCATCGATCATGAAGAGGTCTCAAAGATTAATGTCGCGTCTATAGTTACCTTCTTAATACTGGCTTTATCTAGCTTTTCAGACTTTTCAACCTGGTCAATATTTTGATATTTATCAGACTTTGATCTTACGGGTTTTTGTTTTTTATCGGACATTATGTATAATTGGAACGAGTTTTGAAAATGAAAATGAATATGAATATGAAGTAGTATGGGATGTAAGATGAATTATTTTGTTGTGGATGTAAGGGATTATGGATTGTAAGAAGTATCTGTATCTTCCAACTAATTTATATATAATCATCGTATTACAAGGTTGTATGCGGGTGAACAATTAATGGATTTTTTATGAAACAAGAATGGTCCCAAAATGGTTTTAATAGATCCTAAAATCGTTTTAATAGTTCCTCAAAATAGGCAAGGCTTTACTCTGCATCTTTATAAGCCAATTCAAGTATGGTAAATTTGAACAAAAAAAATTTTTTTTTTTATTCCCTGGACTTTTCTTGTATTCCAACCTTTGAGGCTGAGCTTATACTTTTAATTTAACGAGAAAAACTTTCGGAAAGAAGTAGCGTTTCCTGATTTTTCGTCGATCTATCGTGTTACATGCAGAAAGGTCATTGGTAATGCGGTCTTTGGTAAGATTCCAATGATTAGGGCGTAATATGCACGGCCGAGACAATAAAGATTTTGTATTTATAATTTATTTACCGTAATTGATCATGTCAATAACGAAGCCTTATTGTCTTTTCCAAAAGGATTTTCGTCGATCATCCTTTCTAAATTTCATATCATGTTTTGTAGAATTCTATCGAAATTTTCGGAAAAAACTTTAAAACTCGGTAATACCGAACATTTTCCATTTTTATCCGAGTAATAAAAGTTTAATGATAGATAAGAGACATAAGAGATAATCAAAAAAAAGATTTTTTGGGGTAGTGCAAACAATTTTTTAACTCCTGAATTCCTGATGTTACAATAACATGCACCACCTTTTTTTTTTAAAGATAATACCAATCTAAAATTTTGTTTTAGTATTATTGTTGTGGTCTTCACAAACACAATGTGATCACTTGGGATTCATGCAAACTACAAAAACAAACTAAACCTTATTCAAGATTTTTCTAAAAAGCAAAATGGAAATTTGCGTTTGAAAGAAAACAATTCATTAAAATTTAAATGAAAAAATTTGGCTTGATTTGATCAAAATATACATACCACCAGTAATAAATTCAATAAAATGTGATTTTGCAAAACAAAAAACGGATTTTACAAATTCTGAAAAATCGGATCAACTGATCGATTTTCTTTTAATCAGATTTGAGAATTCAATCAATTATCAATTTATAATATTATGAATTAAAAAAAAAAATAGCTTTTTATTTTAATTATTAATTAATGATGCTTGTTAAAACCTATTTTATTAGTATAAAATTTTACTTGAATTTATTTAATCAAGTTTTTTTAAAAAGCTATCTATTGTAAATGGAAAAGATTGCAACAAAATCAGACAAAGTGCATATTTTATTATGTGACATAAATGAGAGGCTGATGTAACTGAAATTTAGCTAATTTGACTAATAGCATTTTGATTATTACAGTAATAACTTGTATACAAATTTTATGTTACAAACTTCCATTACTATCTAAAGATTATGTTTAATCAATATAAGATTATCTCTATATAAAAATTATTAATATAAAACTAATTTACATTAAATCCACCATGGAATCAAGAAATTATAGCATGATTAGAAGCATTCTAAAAAAAGCTTAAAGAGAAAAAATTGCTTCTTATATTTTTAAAATCAACAATATCCAAATGCTTCAGAAAAAGAAAAAATTACTTATGAAATTTAAATTACTTTCTTAACTTCAATCAAGGTTATTTTTTAGTCTCTTTAACTTCAATTTGAGTAGTTTGATTATTTTGTTATTCTTTCAGAAGTTTATTTTCTTGGGTTAATTAAGCAATTTCAATTTCTAATTCCTTAATTCGCTTTATTTTTTCATCATCTCATTTTTTAGATTTTTTATAAAATTTGGCTACTTCTTCTCTTTCTATTATTAAAGCCTCTTTAGTAATCATTAACTTTTTTTCTAATTTCTTAGTTCTCTTTTTTAAATAAAAACTAAAAAATCAAGAAATTAATTCATTTTCAGTAAGAGATTGGATTTGCTTTTTTTTTTCTTTATAACAATAACAAAAACTCTTGTTTTTCATTAATCTATCACACTCCTTACATCTTGAGAGAGCATTTTTATCATATTTAATTTTACAGTTTATAAATAAAAGATATATCAAGTATTATTTTATACTACTATCTGATAGATAGCAGAAGCAGTATTAAAATCAAGGTTGATTTGATCACTATAATCTATAAAGCAATAATTGCATTCTTGCTTATCCTCTTTTATTAATTTTAAAACTCTATATTTTAAACTCATACTAGTCTATTTATTTTTTTAAATAATATAAATTTAGAACTTCTTCTCATTCTTTTCTTTAACTTTATTTACCAATTATTTGAGTTTTAATAATTTGTTCTACTTATATTTTTTGGATAAAATAGGTAATTTTTTATTCTCATATTCTTTAATAACTTATTCTTTATTTTTTAATCAATTAATATTATTTTCTAAAACTTCTATTTTTTTAAAAATTATTTTCTCTTAAAATATAAATCAATTTTACTTTTTTTATTTAACATTCTTTCCATTCACTAATCACAATTTTAACAAATAGGCAAATATTATAATAAAAATATTCCTATTTTTTGTAATTCAAGAAGAAGGGATTAGTATAAGAATAAAAAAATATTTAATTTTTTTGGTAATTTCAAAAATACTAGCTTTTCTAATTTTTAACAGATTAAATTTAGTAAAAATACCATTAGCAATTAGCTGAGCTTTGATAATTCTAGAATTGATTACTTTAAATAAAAAATGTTAATACTTTTGTAAACCATTCAATTTCTTAAAGAAAATTCTTAACATAGAATTAAGATCTAAGTATTAAAAGCCTTTTATATTATTATAATACTGAATTTTGTTTAATCACGCTATACTTGATTTTTACATAATCTCAACAATATAATCTATGTAATCTACTATCATTGTGTGATATAGTTTCTTGATCAATCCAAATTACTATTACACTTAACTTTAATATATTCAGATACTATAAAATTTAATTCAATACTTTTATAATAACTGCAAATTACTTATAAATAAAATCAAATAATGACATTATTTTTATTCTATTCTCTTATATTATCACAAGTAATTTTTAAATTTTTCATCTTTATTTAATTTCTTAATACTATCAAATATCAGGCTCAATATACCATTAAGACCTTTTTTTATAATTTTATCTTCATCAAGAACATAATTAATTTGTTTGCATATTGCTTCATCTTAAATATCAAATAAATATACTTTATATAGACTGAGGTAATAAATCTTACTTACCTATTGATCAGAATAGAATACATGAAAATTTTATGCTTAATTGTAATTATAATGAGCAATAGCATCAATGCTACAATAATTTCTTATTATAAAATGCCTATCTACTAATTTTCTTTATTGTTCTGTTAATTTCATATTCTTGTTGTAATAATTTCTCTTTAATTTAGTCTTAACTAAATGTTCTTTATATATTTTTAGTAAATCATTCGTTTCTTTTTCTTTTATGAGTATTATATTATAAGTTATTCTAAAAATATTAGCATATATTGTATAAATCTATTTTTAAACTCATGATTTGAATATAAAATGTTAAATGATACTATAACTTGCAGAACACATCATGTTTTAACGATTTTAACATATTATTATTTTTAAGACTTATAATAAAATCATGATAGACTGACTTGTGATTTGTTTTAGCTAATAAAAGAGTAAATTATTGAATAATTCAATTGACATTTCTACTAGGACTTAGTAATCTATGAATTTCAGCATAATTCTTGAGAAAATTCTTTACAGCAATAGCAACAGTTGTATCAATAATTATTTTAGTTTTATTATAATACTCATTTGATATTACTATAAATATTGTCAACAGAGCAATTGATCAGTTATAATAAAGTCACGTGAATGATGCAGTATAACGATCTCTTAATTCAGAATTCTAAAAATACTGAGAATTTTGCAAATTCTGAAAATACGGAAGATCTACGTAATTCTGAAGATCTTCCAAATATTGATAATCAGTGATGTGCTTGAAAGGCTTTCAATGAAATTTTATTGGAATTGGAAAGCCGTATTGGAAGATTTGGAAGTATTGGAAGAAATTGATCTTCCAATAAGTCATGTGCATTAGAAGCTTCCAATCAAAATTTTGTACTATTGGAAATTGGAATTGGAAGCTTCTAATGGCCTTCCAATAAATATATTGATAATCTTTAATAATTTTTTTACATGTAACACTAATAGTAATACATGTCGCTTATCATGTACATTTTAAAAAATTTTTTTTAACTGCTTTCACTAATCATGATGAAAGCTACTAAAAGAAAACTTAAACCTAAAAATCATCGCTTAACAAAGTATACCAAAGTTATTGGTAAGCAAAATGCATGGAATACTTATGCTGTATGTATTGCTTGTGCTGAAAACCTAGAGGATGACGAACTTTCCAAGCATACATTTACAAATAAAAAACCACAAGTGAAAAATCATTTAAAAAATTGTCAATATTTTCGAGATAAAGTTGGTGAACAAATAGAACTAGATGCTATTATCAACTTATCAGATAATGAAAATGAAGAAATTGAAAGACAAAAACGTTTAAGGATAGATTTGGATTCTGGTAAGATTAATGAAAAGGTATTGAAATATTTAGAATCTATACAGAGTAATTTTGATACATTACTCTTTGATTCAATAGAAGAAATGTCATCAGTTCGATCTTTTACTTCATCAACATCATCTATACACTATCTTCATCCGATTAAAAGTGATGAAAATACTATAGGAAATTTTCTTGTTCGTACTCCTGCAAAAAAAGAACAGCCCAAGTTTGAACGCCTTTTATTGAGAATGACAGTATCAAATGGATTTCCGTTTCAGTGGCTTGATAATCAAGCAACATTAGATTTATTTGAATTTTTAAATCCATATTTAGTTTTACCAGGACGAAAGGCTTTATTAAATCGTATATTAAATGCAGAAATGGAAAGTTTAAATACATCACGAGATAATACATTAAGTAATGATAAGTTTGGCGTAACATTAGCATTTGATGGTTGGAAAAATATTTTAAACCAACATATATTTGGATCATTATTCATCACATTTTTGGATGAGGTTTTAATATGAAAGGCATCAGATATTAGCAGTGAAAGAGAATGTTTGATTGAAGTAATACCTAAAATCAAGAATTTAATTAAGGATTTAGGTATAAAACTAAATGCTATAGTTTCTGATAGCACTGCAGCTTATGCTGGGACACGGTAAGAATAAAACATATTGAAATTTATAATAAACTTTATAATATTATTTTATTAAAATATATTTTGAATTTTTTATATTATAGACAACGACTTCGATTGGAATATTCTCATATCAATTTTTTACCTTGTTTCGCATACCAATGCCAGTTGGCAATTTGTGATATTTTTAAAGAATTATTACCTTTAAAAAATGCATCAGTTGATGCAATTACAGTAGCAGCATTTTTTAAAAGTGGGAATAATAGTTATTTTATTGGTAAATTACGAGATATTCAAAAAGAGCTATATAACAGATTTTATTCAATTATGATTCTAGGAGAAACTAGATGGAACAGTCACTACTTCTGTTTCAAAAGTCTAATTCGTTCTAAACAGGCTTTAAGAGTAAGTATGGATTTTTTGAGTTATAATTTATTTACTTTATTAATATTTAATTAATTTATTATTTATTTATTATTTAGAATTTAGCTATTCGATATGAACGTCCATAACTTACTCCTGAAATGAGTTCATCTACATCAAATACAAATGAACTTTATCTAAATGCAAATATTTGTAAAATACTTCTTAATAATAGTTGGTGAGACATGATAGAAACTTTACAAGATATGTTATTACCTTATTGTGGCATTTTAAATAAACTTCAAAGTGACAAAGCACGTCTTTTTGAAGTACTCTATGCTTTAGGATATTTTGTTCAATATTGGAAACAATTTTCAGATGTTGAGTTAGGAGAAAAAATGATTAACCGATTGGAAAAATGTTAGAATTAATGGGAGTAACCATTATTATTGCTTTCCTTTATGCTTCATACAAAGTATCGACTCACATACTTTAATTATAGAATTAGTAATCTATCATTTACCATATTGGGACGCTATTTGATATATTATTACAAAGCATGGTTTTGGAAAAAACCAACTAGATTATTATTGGATTTTGAAGATTATCGCCAAAAAGTTGAGCTATTTACTTTTAATCAATTTGGCGATGATGTATTTAAATTTTGGAGGTATATTGAAGGTGATTATAAAGAATTAGCTAGTGTTGCTATAAAAATCTTTGGAATTTGTGTAAATACAGCATCAGTTGAACGCAAGTGGTCTTCTATGGGCTTTTTACATATAAATCGTCATAATCGGTTAACAGTAAGTTTTAATTTTTAATATTAAATTTTTATATATTATACTAAATTTAATTAATATATTTTTTTTTTTAGAATGATAAAGTGATGGAAATGAGTCAACTTCGTGCATCCATCAATTTTTCATTAAGAAAAAAGGAACTGCAGCAAAATAATATAGAGTTTCTTGATTTTAATGCTAATCCAGTTGAATTTGATTATGATTTAACAGGAGGTTCACAACAAAATCCTACAGATATTGAATTAGATGATGAAATTATAGGAAATCAATCTAATATTATTACTTCTGAACATTGGGAAAGAGAAATTAATGAATAGGAAGAAATGTTAGCAGAAGAGGAGAAATCCTGATTAGAAGAGGAAGAAGCATTAAGAGAATTAAGAGATCATTGGACAATTTTAAATAATGATCTTTTAAAAGATTATAAATACCCGGTAGTTGATAAAATAGCAAAATAGAAACTTAAAACTTTATTTAGCTCTACTATTAGTATTCCAGACTATTTACTAGTGTTAAATGAATAGATTTAGATATTTTTGTTTTTGAAATTTGAATAAATAAAATAAATAAATAAATGAACATTGAATTTGTCATATGAATCAATACTATTGGATAAAAAATTAGATCACATGAATAATATATTGGAAGCTTCTAATGAAGACCTATTGGTATTGGAAGGGTTGGAATTGGAAGAATTAGAAGGTTCCAATGCCTTCCAATCTTCCAGTACACATCACTGCCTTTACTATCTAATATCAAAACATCATAACAAACTGAAAACCTCTTCACATAATTCTTTTTTTTAAACATATTATCACTTCAATTATTAACATTTCTATTTTTAAAATAAATTTTTAATTCACTTTCTCCAACTATTATCATTTTTTTTTCTTTTTTTATTTCCTCCTTTAATTTCACATTCAGTTTTTTTTTATAGTTTTTTTCTGATTTTCATTAAAAAAAAATATTTTTTTTCTAAACGAAGCTTGCTACCTTTATGCGGTATTTAGAATCAACAATTATAGACTAATCTATATCTAGCCAAGAGCAAGTATACTTTACTATTTATAAATTTATTCTATTCATAGTTTTATTTTTTTATTTATTTATATAACATTATTATAATAAATAATAGAACCAATTATAACATGCAAAAAACAAAAATTTTGTTATTAAAATTCTATTTTGTTAGTTTCAAAAACTAATACTTTTTCAAATTCTTTTTAGATAAATAATGATAAAACTTTATTATTTAGATTCTTCTAAATAAGCTATCAACTATAATTAAAACTGCAGCTGAAAATTCAGTTAAACTGTCAGTTAAACTGATAGTCTAATCATATTAAATCACATGATAAAAACTGATATTTATCATAATTCTTAATCTTAAAATTAAACTGAATCAATTCAGTTACACAATCAATTTAAACTAGTTTATCTTTAACTGTTAATATCCTTAGCTTAGAGTTATATTGATTCTAATCATCATTTCTTGATGCTCACTTTTTGCAGTTAAAAAAAAGAAAAATAAATAAGAAAAATAGTTGAGAAAAGTGACAAAAAAAATATTTTAACAAAAAACACCACCATTTAGATTAATAATAGACTATTTTTTTAGATAAAGATATGAAAAATAAAAAGAGAAAAGGTTTTAAAAGAGAAGTTATATTTTTTGTTATAGATTAAGCTGTGATCACCTTTGAATATACATATTTTTTACATAAAATTTTTTAGACAAATCTAATAAGAAAGAGTTTTTTTTATATATAACTTAGATTAATTTTTTTTAATAATATGATACTATCATAAATTTATTAAATATGTTATAATGATTAATAATAAAATAAAAATAAAGAATAACTATAACTATTTCCTGTAACTATATTACAAATCTATTTAAATTAACCAATCATTAGAATTTCCCTTAAGAAAAATTACTAAATCTATAAATAATGATTGAACTATTACCAAGAAATTCAAATGATACATCAGTATCAAATTAAAAATTCAAACTAAAAAAAACCAAATTTGAGTACCATAGATGATCATAATTTTCACTTTAAAGAAAATTGAATCTCATATTTAAAAATTGGAATTTGTTTTAATCTATTTTTCTTTTTCTTTAAACAAACTGATATTCTTTTACTTTTTTTTAAGAATCCAAATATTCTTTTTAAATTCAGAAATAAGAAAATTAAATACTTTAATGAGAATATTTTGTAAATTAGATAGTGAAAAAAGTTTTCTTAATAAATGTAGAAATTTGGATGATAGAATTTTTTTAAATAAGAGTATGTATTTAAAAAGGAATCTAAAAAGTCTAGCAATTATTTTTTTAATGGAATTGTATAAAGAGATATGGTTTTTATTCTTTTCTAGTTTATCTGTGATAATATTATCTAAAAGATCCTATACAGATTTATAAATTGAAGTTATAGTATTACATGATGCTATATAATTCTATAAATATTAATGATTCTTTTTATTTGTATTACATAGTCTATAATATCAATCCTTATATATATTTAGACATCTAGTTTATAGTTTAGTGATAATGGAAGTTCATTTATCAAAAACTTAATTTTGAAAGTTTTTAGATCTTTTTATACAAATAAAGTTAAAATCTGTATATTATCACTATTATCAAAAAAAGAGCAAAGAAAGTAGGCCAGTTAATCAATAAATCTTTAGTAGCATGAATAAATAAAGAGTTTTTGTGAAGGTCCAAAAAAGCTGAGAATTAGATAATTGAATTATTATAACTGAAGTAATTTGTAACTCATCAAATGCTGTATAATTTAGATGAAGCTTTGAAAATCTTATTTTAGCCAGTATATCAACAATATCATTGTAGAAGTCTCCAGAATATCTTTTTACTTTGATTAATTTGACTTTTAATTAAAGATATTTCACATTTGTTATAACAAGTATATTTAGAAATTTTTTCTGATTTTATATAATTCAGATTAATTTTTTAATGATATGGTACTATCATATATTTATTAATTTATGTTATAAGAATTACAAATAAAAATAAAAGTAAAAATAATAAAAATAAAATTATGATTATTTTCTATAGCTATATTACAAACCTATTTAGATTGACCAATCACCAGATATCACTAATTAAAATAGTCCAAATTAGCTAAAAATCAGATAACTGATTTTAAGCTAATTTTGATATTATTTATAGCTAATTTGCCATTTTTTCTTATTAGTACAAATAGGTGCTAATCGACTTTAATCAAATATAACCATTCAGCATTAATTCAAAACTTAAATTCATTCATAAATTAGCCTAAAATTAACCTTAATTCAGTATCATTTTGTATTAATTCAGAACTTAAACAACCATAAATTATTCTAAAATTAACCTCAATTTAGCATTAGTTCAAAACTTAAATAACCATAAATCAGTCTAAATTGATTTTAATTTAGCATTATTCAGCATTAATTTGAAATTTAAATAACTATAAATCAGCCTAAATTGACCTCAATACAGCATCATTTGATGTCAATTCAAAATTTAAATAATCATAAATCAGCTTAAAATTAGCCTTAATTTGGTATTATAGATGCCTGCCGAAACCTTTTCA
>CAJVPQ010000205.1:0-34562 GCA_910591825.1 Funneliformis caledonium
AAAATAATATTTAAAAATATAAAGAATTTGTAATAATATAACTTTTTTTACAGATGATATAATAATTATATATAAATCAATATTAATAAAATTTGTAAGAATATAGTTTTATAAGTTAGGTTTAGCTCTATAATTATGAAAGAAAGGTATATACTTTGATAAATATAAATGTAAAGATATATTATAATATTGAGAAAATTTTTTAGAAATTATGATAAATTATAAAAGATAAATGCTAATATTTATTGATAATAAAATGCAAATGATTCTTTTAAAAAAAAAAAATTACATATTTTAATTATATATGGTGAATGTCTTTTTTATGCTAATAATGATTGTTCAATTATTAGATGAATTATCACTTTAAAAAAGGGTTAAGAAAAGTTTATAATGATTAGTGAATTTTATTGGAAATTATTAGAAAATCTAAACTTAATGATGAACCTGTTACAAGTTATCCAGATATTTCTAAAAATACAAGAAGATATTTATATTCAAGTAAAAATGAGAAGAGTTAGTAGATAGCAGAATATCTTTTAAATCAATAGTAAATTTAGCAATTTTAATTTTTATATATTATATTTTAATGTAATAGTAATTTTGTATTTAATAATAGTACTAATTATGATGTTATGGTAAAATATAGATCAAATGCTTTTAATATAAATTTAAATCTAAGAGGTAAAAAACTATATATGTATGAAACTTATTATGGACTAAATAAAACATTACATTCTATGATATTTTTATATAATCATCTAAAATATCTAAATCAACTAAAAGGCATAAAATAAATTTTGATTAAAAGAAATTTGTGAAGGGATAATTTATTACTGATTGTAAATTATATAAAAAAAATAATATAGTAGAAGCAAATAGAACAGATTATTGTGCATATAGAAATTTATCATTGTAGTCAGATTTTTTTAGTATACTTCAAGAGGAAATTGAAAAGCATGGTCACAAATATATATTTTATCCTAAATATCATTATGAATTAAATTATATAGAGATGTATTGAAATGCAGCAAAAAGATATATATAAGAACATTGCAATTATACATGGATTGGATTATAACAAATTGTTTCTAAAGCATTAGAATTCAGTTTCTTTAGTTATAATTTAAAAATATGCATAAAAATTATAATGATATATGGATATTTATAGAAAAGGTATTACTGAAAAATGGCAGAGTTTGTAGCTAAAAATATAAGTCTTATTGTTATGTATCTGATACAATTTATAAATAAATTGTTTTATATAAGTTTTAAATTCTAGTTTCTGATTGGCTCATATATATGTTACACAATACTTACATAATTTACAAAATTTAGAAAACAATTGATACAATTGATTCATTTTTATAAATATAAATCAATTTTTTTTATTTGATTAAATCCAATCAGTGGATTAAATTTTATTAATGTTTTTTTTTATGTTCCGATTATAGAGGTTTCGCACTGTAGCTTCAATTAATTTTTTTATTTAAAAAAAAAATTAATTTGATATATTAAATCCATAATACCAAAATTATCTGCAAATTGTTTAAATTATTTGATCTTTTGTTATATATATCTTTATGAGATTCCAACTGCTTATATATTATTTTTACATATAGTTTTTGAAACCCTTTTCAAGAATAGATAAATATCCAGATCTCTTTTTGGATAAATATTATTAGTTAATATAAATGAACTATTGGATTTTTTAAGAAAAATTGTTCAATAGACGTAAAGTGCTTTTTAAATACAGTTCATTAATTTATCAAAATTATTTATAACTTAAATTTTAGTTTGATTATAACGTATTAACTTTAATATATATCTTTTTTTTTTGTAACTGCGTAACCGTGATGAGTCCGAGAATTAAGTAGTGATCCTATTTTTGTCATGCCTAATAATATCCTTATTATAAATAGAGTTAAATTACTATAGTTTATACTGTGCCTGCATTTTAAGAATTTTATCTCGTGAGATCTTAATAAATGGGTGGAAATTGCACGTGAAAACCAAAAATGAGTGATTTTACCCGTCTTCTGTTTAATTTCTGGACAATCCAATGCGCACCATAACGCAAGTGATATTACTGGATCAAATTTTAAGGTTGCATATGACTAAAATAGCTTTTTTCTAGAAAATAATATTACAAGTCGTCATTCAAAATTCTAATGACATATCTCGGCCCATTTTGGTCACTTATACATAACACATTGAAAACGAAATATGGTTAAATTAAATGCACATTAAAAAAAAAAGATTTACGCGCGTATTACGGAAGATAGGCATATGACATATTTGTTTGGTAATTGAATAATTTAACGTTTCACTATATATATGGTCAACTTACATCCTTTTTTTTTAAATTTATAAAATTCCCCTCTCCCCCCACACTTCCACACACACTCTTTTTCTCTGTTTTTTTTTTTTTTTTTTTTTTTAATAAGATGTCCCCAAAATATCGTAAATTATTTGGGCAGAATTATAAAAAGATCTTTTTAGAGTGTGCAAGGACAGGAAAAAATTTTCAAGATGAACATTTTCCAACAAATGATACTTCACTATTCTTTAAACCTTCCAATCATCATCATGGAGATATGGTTGAATGGAAGAGATGTAAAGATTTAACGGATAATCCACATCTATTTAAGTACACCAATAATGACGGAATGTCTGGCATAATTAATACAGATGTGATCCAAGGAGCGGTTGGAAATTGTTGGTTGATTAGTGCTTTAGGAGTATTGGCAGCGCATCCAAAATTATTGCTTAAAGTTATACCGAGAGGGGCGGAACAAGATTGGTGTCATAGTAATGAACCTGGTAAAAAATTGGGTGTTTACCATTTTAGAGACACTGAACGTCACCCTGGTGTATTCAGGTTTAGATTTTATAGATTTGGGGAATGGATTGAAGTTGTAGTTGATGATTATTTACCTACGAGAGATGGAAGATTAATTTATGCTCGTTCAAAAGATCAGAATGAAATGTGGGTGCCATTACTTGAGAAAGCCTATGCAAAGTTATGTAAATGTTATGAAGCGTTGAAATCTGGTAGCGCTTCTGACGCTTTGGTCGATTTAACTGGAACAATTCCTGAGACTATCGATTTACCAAATTCAATTCCAAAGAACTTTGATCTGCCAAATCATTCAACCTTTTCGGATATTGATAGTGTACCTATTAATCAAATTAGTCCTACTAATAATCAGATTAGTTCTGTCAATTATAATAATATTGTTGGACAGATGGGAGTAAAAAAATTTGTAATGATGATACAAACCGCGAGACAAAGAGGTGCATTGATGAGTTGTAGTATTAATGCGTTGGAAGATGAAAGGCAACAGGAACGTTTACCAAATGGATTAATAATAGGTCATGCATATGGCGTAACTGATATACGAAGGATCAAAGCTCCGTTAATGAGAAGAAAATCTCAGAATGAGATTATTTTAATTCGATTACATAATCCATGGGGAGAGGTCGAATGGAATGGGGATTGGAGTGATAGATCCGATAAATGGCAATCGATAAGTAAAACCAAACGTAAGGATATGGATTTTAAGATCGCTGATGATGGTGATTTTTGGATGTCATTTGAGGATTGGATATCCAATTTTTCCACGTTGATTATTTGTAGACATTTAAATACTTCAATATTTTCATTTGAAAGAAGATGGCACGGTAAAATATTTAGAGGGGAATGGTCAAGGGATAAATTAACGACTGGCGGTTGTATTAATAATCAAAAAACTTTTCATCAAAATCCACAATATCTTATTAAAGTTTATAAATCAACTACTTTAGTTATAGCATTAATGCAACAAGATCATCATGCTTTTATTCATGAGGAGAATCTTACCATTGGGTTCATTTTATTAAAAATTGAAGAGAATAGAAAATGTCGTATTCATAAACCTACTTATGAAGTGGCTGGACGCGTAAATTATATTAATTCCCGAGAGGTTACCGCCAGAATTTTATTGAAACGTGGTAAATATGTTCTTATACCAAGCACTTTTAACGTGGGTGAAGAAGGGGATTATTTCATGAGATTATTTTCCACTAAAAGGGTCGCCATAAAAGAATTGGAAAAAGATAGACCAAAGAAAAAATGGTGGTATCCTATAATTTATTGGAACAATAGTTATTTTGTCGGTACAATTCGAGTGAAAATAATGAATGCCATTCTAAAAAAACCTATTGGAGATGCATACATTAAGATCATTTTTGTTGATTTAAAAGGTAGAATAAAACAGAGATTTATTACGCCTAAATTTAAAGCTGCTGCTGCTTCGGATGGTAACTCGACTGAAATTGGATTAGAATACGTTTTTTATACAAGGGATCCTTCCACTGCTGGTTTAATATTTCAATTATATAAAAAGAATGCTTTAAGTAAGGATAAAATGTTGGGTGAAGCACGTATATTAGTTGATCCTTATTCCAAACAAGATAAACCAAATATAATGTGGGAAATTACTAAAACGCTTACAAGAGTTGTTCGAATACCTAAAGAATTCTTATCAACCATCACCACATTGGAAGTTGAAGGTGAAATTCCAACAAATGAATGCGCCGGCAGAGTTGAAAAGAAAACAGAAAGAACTGTTACAAGAATTAGAGAAGGGTTGCCTAAGAGCGGTAGAAATCATGGTGAAAATAGCAGTCGTTCATCAAATAAGAGTTGGCTGCAAAAGAAAAATGGAAACGGATTTAGGAAAAAAAGTAAAGATTTATTGCCTCAAATTATTGATGCAGGCATCGGAGATTTAAAGATAAGATTATGTTACTTTCAAGGTCTTGAGGCTTGACATTAAGAACATTTTTGAACATTTTAATTTAATATATTATCATCTAGACAAATTTATGTATATATTTATATTTATTCAATTTTTATAATTTTGCAATATATGATTAATAATATAATTTATCTAAACACTATTTATTTATTTATTACATTATAAACATGCGTTATTAAAAAATTTTTAAAGTGCTCGTGCGATTCTTAATTTTTATTCATTTCTCGCCGATTAAAAAAAATTCAAGAATTTGCGATAAATTTATAATTTCGAAAAGGTTTATTTTTTACATTTTTACAATTTTACAATTTTCTAGTCTATTGAGATTTTTAATACTGTTGAGATTTAATACAAAATACTAAGACAAATTCACATAATTTAAGCGGTAGCTTTTTCCTTCCCTTTTAAATTTTTGTTATCCTTGTACTTTTTAAATACAGCTTCCACCAATAACCGTCCAAGTGCATAAGCCAATGGAGGAGGCACAGCGTTCCCGATTTGCCTGTGCATATCCTTTGTATCATCACGATCACTGTAAAACCTGAATTTATCTGGAAAACCTTGAGCACGTGCACACTCTCTAACCGTCAGTAATCTTCTTTGATTAGGATGGACAACAGTCTGATATAATCGTCAAAAACAAAAAAACAAATGGTTAGAAATTTATATGCCGTAATTCTATCATTTACCGCAATTGAGCTTGTGAAATAATTTAATTTACCCCTGTTTTTCCCATTGGATTTATATCTGTAAGGGCCGTGACAAAATGACCTTCGAAGTCAAGACGTCCAAATAAACCCTTCCATCCATTATGTCGACTAGCTGCCGAATTAGGATCACTTAAACACCATGGTTTCAATTTCTCAGGTAGGCCTATTAAAATTTCAAAGTCTTAATTAATATCAAATCCTCAATAAGAAAAAAGACCAAAAAAAAAATTAGGTATTGCTGTACTTACTTGAATGATCAGCACCTGGAAACATTGTTATGCGAACGATACGTTCAACAGTTAACTTATTAAATATCCTACAAATTTGATTGTAGACACGTGTACTATCTTTACGAGATTGTCGTTGGAATTCAGAAAGTGGATCGGACCCATATTCGGACTCCATTTCTCCGACCCAGCCCCTTTCAGGTACCACAATTTGTTTAAAAGGACGTTTAAGCTCCATATCTTCTTTTTCAGCGGGATAAACTTGATGAGGATTCACAAATTCGAATTCTGGTAGATCATTAATCGCTTCTCTAACAGAGACGGCCGGATATGGCGCATATCCGTTTTTACGATGATTATATGTAAATGATGTACCATCCGGTAGGTTGATATTGATCGAACCATGCTTCGAAAAGCACGTAGATGGTTGAGGAAAATCAGGAAGATGCGAGCCACGTTTTGTTCCCCATATAAATAATCGTCTACGATTTTGAGGGACCCCATGATGACCAGCCTGTTGAATACCAAACCTTGTCTGATATCTATTTATTATAATAGAAGTTAACCATTTATATTATATTTTTTTAAAGATGAATAATTCTTCAACTTACCCCATTGCAGTCAAGGATCTTATTATGAACTTTATGACGCCCATTTTAATCCCCCCTATGATCTTTAGACCATCTTGTTTCCCTCCTAAACGGAAGGATAACATTCCTCTTACATTCTCCAATAAAAAGAATTCTGGTCTATAAAAATCAACATAACTTAATGCAGTAGCGACCAGGCTGTTTTTTATGTCATCCGCTTTTTGAAAACGATTAATCCCGCTGAATCCCTGACTATTATCAATAAATACAATAGAATAAGTCAAAAACCTATCCCATAGTTCCAATTCGAAAAAAAAAAACTAAATCCTTACCAAGGTGGACCACAGTAAATAAAATCTACATTACCAGGGGCAGGCATGCTTGGTACTTGACGATCTAAAAAGTCTTGTAGAGGTTCTACCCTTTCTTTACGACTGTGTTCAGCGATAGCTCTTTCGAGTAATAAGTTAGCGCACTGGTTATAAGTTATGGCATTAGGATTGTTCTTTCTATTGTAGATTAAGGAATAATGCGTTATTGGTATACATATTCAGGAAAAAAAAAAAAAACGCGTAAAGTTTATGAAAGAAAACTTACTCGAAGGTTAGGGCTGCACTGGAGGCAAATTCGATCGCCCACATAGTTTCAACTATACCAGTTTGGTCCATACCAACAGTAAGGCCGCCACACCCCGAAAAGATATCCATTGCTCTAAGTTTTTTTTGTTGAACATTTATATATTCAAAAAATTCGGACATCTCTTTTTGACGATTTTGTCTTTTCTCTTTACATAAAGGACATAATTGGACTTCATCGACGTCTATACTTTCAAGATCCGATAATTTAGGATATTTTTTCGTAGTTTTGTAATCTATATAAAAAGTATCCATTTCGTCTTTATATAAATTAAGGTCACTTATTCTATCTTTATGTTCTACCCAACATACACCTTCTAATTTATCCTTTATCTTTTTTATGACCCTAGTCTCACTCTTAAAGAAAAGTCGCCTACAATCTTTAACATCACGAGGATCAAGTATGATATCTCGATACGTTGCTGTTTCTAAAGTCTTACTTGACGGATTTGTCTTTATAAGGTCATCATATCTTCCCAATAATCGAACACAAAAAGCGGGTTCATCATCCTTTTGCTTTCCGTTAATTTTCTTTTCAAAATAATCATCGACCGTTCTCTTTCCTGTATTCAAGAGTTCAACAATTTGACCGATTTCATATGTGGTATAAGAGCTATCATTTCCTTCATCCAGGATAAGATACACAAAATCGTGAAGGTGATAGTCAACTCCTTTGTACGTAAAACCTAACAAGGTATCTTGTGAATCTCCGTAGATCCATTTTGGCTTTCCCTTTTGTTCAGCGGTCATAAAATTCTCACAAGAGTGACATTGTTCATACTCTGTACAATAATTGAAAACAACCTTTGGTTCCTCATGAAATCGAGCTTCTTCGAATGCTGCATATTTTTCGTCATACCAGAACCTAAAAACTTAAATTCATTAGAAGACATGAATTTGTAAATTGCATAAATTCATTTTGTACTAACCGATAAAAATAGAAATGTTCATCCTCAAAGTCAAAAGACTCGTCTTCATCAATATCAAGACGCTTTACTTTAGCCTTTCCCATGACAGTGTCAAGATCATTATCAGTACAATTATCCAATAAGAAAAGCTCTCTATCACCGGCAAATTCTTCTAAAATGGTTGCTTTGCCGTGATTGAAGAATCTAGAGTGGAACATTTTTTTGTTTGACGAATCCTCGAACATATACATAACCTTTGCAAACCAAGGTTCATCAGAATCATCATTTCGAACATAAACAACATCTCCCACTTCAATTATTTCTCCGTCAACTATAGCAGAATTATAATACGAAATGCCATCACTTTTAGCAATTTGCTTTTCATTCCATAATACTTTATGAGTCACGGGTTTCGTAATTACAGGTGCTTCGATCTTCAAAAGGGGCTCTTTGTCATCCTCTGATTCAATATCGT
Source organism: Funneliformis caledonium (assembly GCA_910591825.1). Taxonomy (NCBI): domain Eukaryota; kingdom Fungi; phylum Glomeromycota; class Glomeromycetes; order Glomerales; family Glomeraceae; genus Funneliformis; species Funneliformis caledonium. The sequence continues at coordinate 8,345 of CAJVPQ010000205.1, forward strand.
GTTTCACAGTGATAAATTTATTAGCAAACATTCCTTTAGTCAAATTATTAATGAAAGGAGTGACACAAGTTGGATTTTGATGTCGTAATACAGCCAAATTAGGATTATTCTTGGAACTCTTGATTGACACATTACGTTTGGTCTTGACAGTATCTGTGTCACCATAATGAACGTGTTTGGATCTTTTACTCTTCTTCTTCATTAACTTTTGTAAACTTGTTAGGAGAGGACATGAAAGAGCTCCAAACGCTTCTTTTTCATCAATCCAAGTTTCCAATTCTTCATAAATGTAATCAATATTTTTCAAAATATCTTTCTCTGATATCTCCACCGTTGTAGAGTTGCTTAGGAATGATGATGAATTCTTTAGTAAATCGAGGAATTGTTCATAAGTAATTTCTGGATTACTAGCGATAGCTTCAATTATAACATTTGCTGTACGAATTTTTCTGAATACTGGCATGAAATATGGTACATAAGCTTCGGAAGCTTTAAGTAATTTATAAAACGCATATTGAGTGCGAATCCAAATTTCACTATTAGAAAAAAAGAAAAAAGACGCAAACTGATGTTGGAAATCATTTTTTAATAAAAAAAAAAAAAAAAACACAATTTTAGAATTCATGACACAAACCTTTGGCCATCTTGCAAGTATTCAATTTGAAAATAGAAAATAGTACTAGTTCTAAAATACTGATCAGGGATTCGTATAGGACCATCTTCATCGTCATACTCATCATCATCAAGATATTCTTCGTCTTGACCAACATATATTGGTTTAACAATCCCAGAAACATGAAGTTCACGACCTTCTTCATCTAACTCTTCGATACTAACCGCTCTATTTTGGTAGTTAACATCATAAATAGTGAACTCATCAAGTGTACGACAAGGGAGAGAGGTTTTATCGGCTTCGAAACCATCACTAGCCCCTTGATTAATAACAGGATCTTCACCGATCAATTCAAAAGTTTCACTTTCTTCCACTTCACCATCCTTATATTCATAAATCAACTTCGTCTTTTTAACTAAAGTTTGAAAATTGAATTAACAATTGATATCTGATGAAATTAGATTAATATAATATATAACAGTATACATACCAGTTTCCGATTTTTTGATAACCTTGTCCTTTGTATTTTTTGTGTCTTTTACCTTTGAATTTTTAGGAGGTTGCTTACGCTTAGGTACAGTTGAAGATGATGACGAGGCGTAACCATTGTTATCAACACCACTCGAACTTTTCGATGGCTAAATCCAAAAAGAAAAAATAGGTTCTTTAATTTTGTTGAAAGGAACTAGAGATTACAATAGGGTAAAAGTTTTAAAAGTAATCAAACCTTGTCAACTTGATCTATGACTGTGTCTGTATCTATAGATTAGAATCACGACAAGAAATAATGAACTTTCTTTGTTAGAGTATAGTTTTGTAGAATAGTAATTTTCTTGTATAAGCGTGTTCAGGTTAAAAATAAAACTATCGGTCATAAATATATAACCATAACCTATTTTGACGCGTCCCCATCCTTTTATCGTACGTATTAATTCAAAAAAAATGATAAATTTAAAAAATAAAACATACCAAGGTCCATTTCCTCTAACAAACTTTCAGAAAGTTCAGGTTGTTTATCGAGATCCATGTTTTAATTTTTTTTTTTTTTTTTCTTTTTTTCAAAATTAGGTCGCGAAAAAAAAGGAGGGAAAGTATTTAAAAAAAAAAAAAATTTGACGCGTTACATCTTTGTACTTGTACATATACATATGTTACATATGTTGATTTTACTCAATAAGTAATTTGACACTAAGGAGAAAATGTTTCTATGTGCCGCATTCCTATATATAGATATTCTACACATATTACTTGTCACATAGAATCAATGTGATTCTAAGAGTAATCACGTGATCAAATCGGTAAGTTTTAGATAATTTATAAATTTTCGAAACATAATTCGAATTTATTATATAATAATATATATTTTGATATGAGAAAAGGAATGGCGAATTCAAACGTGATCGATTCAAAAGAAACGTGTATATTTTAAATGTCTACGCTAACATCTAAGCAAAGTTCTTTCAAAATTCTAATGCAAACTATCCTATACAACAAAAAAAAAAAAAAAAAAAAAAAAAAAAAGTTTCCCGCCTTGTCATTTTTTAATTTTTGAATAAAAAAAAAAAAAAAAAATTAAAAAAAAAAAAAAATGAAAGAAGGGTTTCTTTTGAATAATATAAAGTTGGAGAGGTTGACGGCATTTATAAAAAATACAAAGATTTAATCATCATACTCTAATTCATAATCCGAAATATCCTCGCCACCACTTGCAATGTGAAATATACCCAATTCAAGGTTATACTTGATTCTTCTTTTCTTCTCATTTCTCGCCTTATCTTTTAATTGAACAGAATTTCGATTTCTTAAAGGACCATGAGTTCCACCGTACAGTCTCAGGATTTTGGCCCATTGAGTGCCAAATTCATTCATACCGATCTCCAGCGCTTTTAATTCCACAGGAGTCCAGAATTGACGTCTTTTTCCTCTACGAAATTGATTATTAAAATGTTCAGGCGGATTATCCGAAGCTGGATGTTCCGTCGATACTTGAGGTTGTGACCGCTGAGGCACAACTACCAAAGGTGGTGGTTGATATACTGATGGAAATTGAGACACTGGGGACGATTCTTTTTTTAGATAAGGACTGAAAGAGTCATCTTCTTTCGCAATCTCGTCATCTGATGATGAATCTGCCGTTGTCGTGCTGAAAGAAGGTGTAACATCTCTATATTGTTCTGAAAAGTTTCTTATACTTGTATTTGAACGTGTGGAACTCGTGGAACACGTGGAACTTGATCGTGAACTAGACATAGTCAACGAACTTAAGGAGTTTTTGCCTCCTCTCCGGTTCATCATTATTTATTTACCTAGAAAAAATTGATAATGTATAAGTCTTTTTTTTTTATTTATTTATTTATTTTTTTACTTAAAGAACGTGACTTTATTAGAACTTACGCTTAAAGTCGTTAAAAAGGGTTAAAAGAAAGAAAATGAAATTGTAACAAAAGCTTTTTAAAAAATACGAAAAGCCCAAAATTGTTTTTTAAAAGAAAAGAACGAGCAATAAACAACCAATTTTATCTAGGGATGTTAACGAGACGGTTTGGATCGCGATCCGATCATATGACCGATCTCGGTCGAATCAGATTGTACCGGATTGTCCCATCACGTGGTCAATTAATCAACAGCAACGAACCTAAATGTTCGCCCGCTCAAAAACCGAGTTGATACGTGATTGGTCCATGGGAACATAATGGCTTCGTTAGAACGATAGTGAAGAATATAATTCTCCGGACTAATTAATTATATTATTTCAGCAAATAAAAGATAATCGCGTTAATGCGTCTTTAAAATTTAGTCGAGGACACGTGATTTTTCAAATAAATAACTTTGTTATATTTTATACCACTTGGAGAAAGGACAAAATTCGCTAATAATGAAAATATATGATTTTCTTTATTTTGGACGCGAAAGGAATCTAAAAATGAAGGTATAAAAGTTTACACATAAAAACCATAACGGAATATAAATATCTTTTATAATTAAGTTCTTTTACCATTTAGAGAAAGGATCGGTAAACGCATTTTAATTTCGAACTTTGGCTATTCAACAATTGTGTTATATCAAACATGGCGGAGAATAAAAATTAAAATACAGCTATTCAATGGTTCACAAATCAAAAATAATAACAAGCAACGCTTTTTTAAAATCAGTTTCGCCGATTATCACTTTACACTTTTTCGGAGAGTTAATCATGTGATCCCGATCACATGTGGTAAAATTTTTTTTTTTTTAGTAGCGAGCTAACGAAAGTTGGTGTTACGATAAATTAAACATAAATATTCCAAAAAATATTTTTTTTTGTTATAAACTTTGATCTTCGAAAATTCTTATGACCTCCCATTTTATATAAAGAAGCTTGAAATTTATTTTTTTTTTTATTCAATTGGTCGACAAAATTCAATACCTTTTCATTCTATATATACTTGATTGAAAAGCTTATAAATTATTCAGAATTTAATAAAGGTTTAAATCAGTGAATCAAAAATTTATCAATGTTTGTTTATAAATAATTATTTCATCAAAATAAGTTTAAGTCCGACAAATATAATTAATTTTGATTAAATAAGTATGAGAAAAACAGCAAAACGTAAAGTAAGCTACGTGATAACACATAATAAAGATGATCACGGTCATTTATTAGGCATAAACAGTTTAGCATTAGACACCACCACTTTTGGCTCCTCTGATAAACCGGAAGGAATTTTATATAGTGCAGGAAGAGATGGTGTAATTAATTCATGGGATTTACATTTACCTTTAAGAGGACGAACGATACCAAAATATAATTATAATCATTTGAACGACATCGATGAAAAAAAAAGAAATGTTAAAGATGATGATAATATACCTTTACATCTATTTAATGAAGATAAGAACTGGGAAATTGATGAAGATGCTTCAAGTTCAGTGAGTGATTTCAAAAGGGAAGGTGGTTCCTTTAAAGGAACTTATTAAAAGAATATTTTTTCTTCTTTTATATCTTTTATAGCAACCAACGCCAAAATCAACGTTTCGGCAATCATTTCAAAGTCATACGGATTGGGTGAATGACATAATACTATGTCACAACAAAGAAGCATGTAAATATGATTAAAATCTGCTTAGACATTTATTCTCTTTAAAAACCTTTTTATTTTAAATAAAAAATAACTTTTAATTCTTACATTCTTTTATTATATTTAGTGATATCGTGTTCGTCAGATCGAACTATGAAATTGTGGTTTCCACATAAAACATCAACACCATGTACGATAGGATATCATACAGATTATATAAAGGCATTAGCATATGCATCAGGACCAGGATGGGTGGCAAGTGGAGGGTTTGATAGAAAAATTGCTTTATGGGATATTAAAGAATGTAGGCTTGCACCGTCAACATCGAGTTCAAGCGGTAATATTTTTGGAGGATTGTCTGAAAGAGATTTTCAACCTATAGGTATGGTAAACGGTGATAACAGGAGTTGAAGCAACCGTTATTTGAAATTCAATGTTTTAAAATTTTGTTCGGAATTTTTTTTTTATTTAGTTACAATAGCTGAAACTTCACCTAAATCATCAGTATATGCACTTGCATGTAACCCATCAGGATCCGTTCTTGTATCTGGATCACCTGAAAAGGTAAAGATTCTTTATAAATTGTAAATAATCTTTTTTTACTTATCTATTATCTTTAATCAATTTGTTCTTTTTAAATCTGATCCCTCTGGCTCAGGTTATAAAGGTATGGGATCCGAAATCTGGTAAAAGAATTACGAAATTATCAGGACATACAGATAACATTCGAGCAATATTAATAAGTGATGATGGAGAATTAATATTAAGCGGATCGTCAGATACAACGATAAAATTATGGTCATTGTCAGCGCAGAGGTGCATTAATACATTTACAACGCATTCAGATTCAATATGGTCTTTGTATTCTGATCATCCCAGATTAAAAGTATTTTATGCGGGAGCTAAAGACGGATTAGTTACTCGTACAGACTATAGCGAATACGAAGAAATTGATGATGGTGAATGTGTCGCCATTTGTAAAGAAAATGCTGGAATCGTCAAAGTAAGTTAACGAAAGGTCATGTGAGTTGAGTGAGGGATTGTACTTAACTTTTGGGTTCCCTTTTTATTTCCTTTTAATTTAGCTTGTGGCTTTGGATAATAAGTATATATGGACTGCTACTTGTAGTTCAAGCATTAAACGATGGGTGAGTTTAATTTCGTTCAATTCTCGTCTTATAAAGTTCAAATTAAATATATAAATTAAATATTTTATTCGATCTTGGATTTTCAATAGCAAGATATACCATTGAGGAAAGATCGAATAAAATTGTCAACTTCTTCGCCAACATCATCTACTTCCCAAAATGCATTTCAAATCCCATCATCGTCCTTAATAAAATTAACTTCAACAGCTGTAACGTCATCCTATCCTTCAGTGGTATCTTCACCGCAATTAAAAACAGCCACGACAGATAGTGAGGTAGCGACTATATATAGCGTAGCAATAGGTGACGGTCATAGTGATATAGATAACGAAGATCCGGAACCAGTTCGTGAGATAGCAGATCACATAATAGAGGGACAACATGGATTAATTAAATATGTTATATTGAATAATCGTAGAAATATACTTACCTTAGACCATAATGGGGAAGTTACACTTTGGGATATTATAAAATGTGTTAAGGTCAAAGTATTTGGTAAATGTAACATTGATGAAATTGCCCAGGAAATCAATACACCCGAATCTATACCAAATTGGTGTTCCGTTGATACAAGAATCGGTGTAAGTAATTAACTCTGGAGTGTAATATTAAATTTGGGAGGGAGTTTCTCTCAAAGTATTAATTACCATCATTTTTTATTATAGGCATTGACAGTACATTTAGATGAGAGTAAATGTTTTGATGCAGAAATGTATGCTGACGAGGCAGGATTAACTGGAGATGTAGATATAAGAGAAGATCAGCGAAGTAATAATTCTTGATGATTTCTATCACCGTTGCCCATCATGATTACTTTTTTTTTTTTGACTAATTCTCTTTCCTCCTTTATAATTGTAATAGTTAATTTAGGTAAATGGGTATTAAGATATTTATTTGCAAATTTTACCCAAGCAGAAATACAAACATATGAAGCTATACAACAACAAAGATCATTGATGCAGCAACAACGGCAGCAACCTGGAAGTGAACATAGAAGGTAGAAAGGAGTACAAGTGGGAAGAATAATATTATTACTTTTATTAATCCTTATTTTTAATACCAAAAACATATTAGCTTATTTTCCACCCAAATAAATGTAAATATACCACCACAAGCGGCTACATCAACAACATGTACATCACCAACCGCATCAAGTCACAATCTTGCCAATAGTAACGCGAACCCACCAATGCCACAATCACCAACAACACCATTAGCAGCGTTTACAACAGGTCCATTTACGGCTCCCGCGACAACTAGTTCACAACAACCAGATTATTTTAGTGGACCACATCACTTGAATTCTTCTGCCACATCTCCGACAACCCCGCCTGGTAATTCGAGTACCACAACTACAGATGGAAATAATAATGGTAATAATAGTAGTAATGTAAATACTGGTACTCCTGCCTCTACTAATAGTAATGTCGTTGTTACTACTACCATACAACCACCACCGCCCGCACTTGTTAATCAGAATACTAGTAATAGTGGGGCTACCGTTAGCTTTATGAATAGAGTTAAGCATACTTTTAGGGGTAGTAAAATTACTAGAAATGATAGTAATAACAAACCAGAAGGAAATAATAATGGAAGTAGCAATGGTGGAAGTACTAGTAATACTAATACTAACACCAACAATAATGTTAACGCGACCACTTCTACCACCACCACCCCCACCGCTAATAATGAGGCTAAACAACAATCACAAGAAGAAAATACTACTCAACAACGAACGGATGATGATGCTTCGATCAATTCCCCAACAAGTTTATCATCATCAACAACAATACCCACACCAACTTTATATCATCATCCACATCATTATCATCATCATCATCATTATCAAATAAGACAGATGCATCCGTTAATACAACCACCATTTAATCAACATCCACATAATGAAACGCCGGAAATACAAATACCACAACATACCACCGTAATAATAAGCGAAGAAAGCCACGAAGCTTCTACTAATGTTGACTTATATAGAGGTACTCTTGGTGATATGGAAAGGGATGCCGAAATTATTGAACAAAAGGCTCCAACTTGGTTAATTGAATTTCTAATTAAGGTAAGTTGGCTAAGAGGGGTTATAAAACTTTTGGTGAATTGTTGCTCATTTTTGTTATTATTTTCACAGAATAAGATTCCCGCCAAAGAACCTGTAAAGGTCAGTTTCATATTAAAACCACATGAAGGTTCTGAATTAGATGAATTACCGAATGGAAACGCAAGGTTAACCGCAAATAGAATGTTAAGAGTAAGGAAAATATTAGCTTATATAGTAGAAAAATTAGAATTAGATCAGCCATCGATTCCTTTAACAACAAGCAATAACACCACTAATAATGGCGCTGTTAATATCAATGGAAATTCGGTTACCGAACCTACTAATGCTAAAGATAATGGTGGTGGTAGCATGACTGCTACACAACCTTCTACAGAGTGTCTAGAAAAAGCGTTGGGTGATGCTGAAAAAAATACTGATGAAGGTAATGAACATGATAATACCACCGGTAATAATTCACAAAGTACAGCCGCTGCTGAAGAAGAAAGAAAGAATGCCATGAAACCTGAATTATGGTTAGAATTAGTTTGTCAAGATCAGGTAATTTTCACATTAAGAGATAAATGTATTTATTTTAAAAAAGAAAATATCTTAATACCTTTTCTGTTTTGTCTTAAAATAGATTTTGCCTCCTACCATGACATTGGCTACTATTAAATCTCAAATATGGAAAGCATCTGGTGATTTAACAATGACTTATAGGTATGGATAAAAAAAAATTTCAAAATGAATTATTTACAATAAAGTTGTTGATTTATTGTTATTTCATTTTTTTTTTAGGTTGAGAATGAAAAGCGTTTGATGAATAAAGAAAGGGAAATAGATGTAATAATAGAATGGACGAACATTATGTCGAACAAGAACTGTTTCAACTAGAAGAAGGCCTTATCATCCAAAATTACTTGGTGAATGGAAAGGCGTTATTTTTTGAATTATTTAATTATTATTTAGGAAAATTTTTTAATAGTGTATAAACTAATATTCAGTAACAGAAGAAATGTTGTAATAGAATTATTTTGTAAATTGATTTTTATTGCTTCTTTATAATATAAAATAATATATTTACTTTAAACATGATACGATGTATTTAATAGTTCTTTACATGTTCTCAAATGGGTTTCACTAAATGATCAGTAAATTGTAATGATTATTTAAAAAATTACAAATCACATGATCAAGTAATACTGTGCCGTGGCGTAGCAAACACATCAATTTTATTAATTTAAGAATACCAATGTGAATACCCGAATCAGATAAAATTTATCCGAAATGTCTCTCTTGAAATAAAAAAAATGAACTAATTAATCTTGAAACAAAACAAAAAACGATTATTAATTTTTTAATTAATGCAAAATTAACAAGATTGATTCAAAAAAAAAAAAAATGCACCATCTTCGCCACCATCCTTCGAATTGGCGTTTTACTATATGGAGTAAATTCAAGTCATGAGGTATAGATCTGTAAACTGGTAAGGCAAGGTGTGTAAAGGAGACGTTCAAATCATGTGTATGGTCACGGATGACATATTGACGATTTTAAAAAAGAGTAATTCTTGCTAGTACCTTCGAAACCCGATCCGAAAAAAACATGTGATAACGTTCATCTTTGAGTTTGGACAACGAATCTTTTTAACTGTACCTGACGTGTCACGAAAACTATTACAAGGACAATTTCTTTTGTTTGTTCTTTTATTCAAAAATCCCTTATCGTAATGATTGTTCAGTTGATCATGATTAAATTGTCAAGGATAATTAAATTTGCCAAAGATGTCATTTTTTATTTTTATTTTTATTTTTATTTTATTTTTTTTTTTTTTGGTTTTTTAAATTTTTTATTATAAGTCTTTGTAAAAGAGAATGATTTGATAAATAACTACGCTTATCAATCAAAACTACAACTAAGCTTCCATACCTTTGGAAATGAGAAAAAAATATTTTAACCTTATTCACTTTGAAAAGATTTTTTTTTTTTTTTTTTTTTTTTTCCTATTGATCAAAATATTTATATGTAAAGTTTTTTTAAAAGAAAATGTCTATCGTAGGAGACAAAAATTATGTAAAAGAAAAAAAACAAGATTTCATATATTATGTATGTATATATTAAACTATCTATGAAATATATAATAAAATGAAATAAAAAAAAAAATGATGATTTTTAAAAGTTTTTAGATTTCAAAAATATTCGCCTGAGCATAGTTGTCAGCATTTTCATTGATACGCATAAAAGCGCCAAAGTCAGTTGAGTTATTTGGGTCAGCTTGACGTTTGGAAAATGCATTGCAAGTACGTTTGTTTAATCCTGGTTTGCTGTTCTTCGTGAATAGGATACCTTCCTTGTCACAGTTAAGGTTGAAATCAACCTTGCTTTTGAAAGCTTTGCTACCTCCCTCAGAGAATTCTATGTTCAAATCATCCGTGAGGTCACGGATGACTTTACCGCAAAAATCAACGATGCTAAAGGTATAATTTTTGGTTGTGTCTTCGAAACCTGAACTGAAAAGACCTGTGATAGTAGTGCTGCCACACTCATCTTGAGCGTAAACCATGAGACCTTTAACTGGACCCGATGTGCCATCAAATATTGATTCTGCAAGAGCGCAAGGACACCTTCTTTCTTCCGTCCTTTTACCCAACACGTTCCTCTTATGAAGACAAGGGTTGGTTCGTTTTTCAAGTTGATCATTATGTGATGGTAAGGCTGATGAAACAGCAATAATTGATAAGAGAATAAATGCTAAGATGGTTAAGGATTTCATTTTTTTTCTTTTATTTTCCTTGGAAAAGGTTGATTGTTTGTGTATATATATAAAAAAAAAAGGATGATTGATTTACAAGTAACTTTTTTTGATTGAAAAAGAAAAGGTGTGAGGGGGAAACGACCCTTTTTAAATGACGAAGAAAGGCTTGAAATTATAAAGTAACATTCGGTTATAAAACCCGAGGTTACATTTTCTATTTGGTTAAGAAACCAAACGTATTAAATTAGTTCTCCTGCCATTAATTTATTTAATCCAATAAAACAAACACTTGTAAACTAAAGTAATTAAAGTCATCAACCTGTTGCATAACATTTTCCCGTTGTTGGTCATCATCGATCAATAACGAACTTATTGTTTGTTTATTTTATAAAAAAATTTGATGTACAAATATAAAAAATATAAAAATAGAATTCTCCAATGGAAAATTCTTTATTAAGGTTTTTAAACAGCGTGAGTTGTTCCATGTCCATACAATTGACTTCAAGCGTTCAAGAAATAATGTGAAAAAAATTAGAAACAATCAATGGTTACACATCATAAATTTTCAAACAATTGCTAAGGAATTTGGGTTGAATATGAAAAAAAAAAAAAAAGTTTTAAATAGTAAAAAGGTAGATATTATCTTGTTTTATTATGTAAAAGAAGCAAACAAGGAATTGATAACCTATTTATAAAAAAAAAAAAAAAAACTTTTCTGGATATACGAGTCAAGGACATTTGTAACCCATTCTTTCTTTATCTGTTTAATGCGAATTGGAATTTTACTTCATTTTCTTGTTTTTTTTAAAAAAAATATAAATTTACTAATTAAATTAAGTAAATCGCATGATCATACCCTGCATAATAATCAGATTTTATAATCCATTAAATCCTTTTCGGTCCATCTCCGAATCAATCCTCGGATTTTAAACAAAATTGATTCATATAGTATTTCTCTCATTTGCTGTTTTTTTCCTAGGTTAGTTGATATTTATAGCTCAGTTGGAACAAGGGGTAGATTCTATATAGAAGAAAATCAATCGACAAGGTTTGGCTGAAGCCGGTTAATGTTTAATCCTTTTTAACGATTGACCAATGGTCCTTGAGACAAGTGGCTGATACCAACATATTTTCTTTTAAAAGACATTATTTATATAAAATTATAGATTTTAATAAGTTACATTCATTTCATTAATTTGTTGAAACACTCATGCATTTATGTTATTCAACAAAATTAAACTGAAACAACTCAAGGGTAATGTTTACAATACATTGAGTCATCTATTCAAAGTTTACATGAAAAAAAAAATTTAAAGGTCATCATGGCGATCTAAAGGTTCTAACCTTTTTTTTTTTTTTTTCCTGCTTAAAAAATGATGAGCTATCCCCAGATCCCAATTTGTAAGTTCCCCTTTACCGGATTCTGAGATGAGTTTGGTATGATTGATCGTACAACAGATTTTCTACGGTGCGGTTTTTTTTTTTTTTATCTTATTTTACCCCCTTAGAAGGTGTGTGTTCAACAAACTAACTCCGAACAAGGCCTATCATGCCAAGAAATGAAGACAATTAGAATGCAATAATATTTGCATCAATTTTATTCCCATCTTAGAAAATAAAAGGGAGATCGACATTCACAAACAATTCTAATTATAATCCATCCTTCAATATCAAGAAAAAGTGTTCATTTATATGCATCCCGTTGCATCATTCTCAAGATCTTTTTGTTTTTATCATTTAAATCTTTTCTTATTCTTTTGTTTGATTTGACCAAAGATTCGTTTCTCTCCTTTTCATCTTGTAACTTCCTCTTTAACCCTACATTTGAGATCTCTAGGTTATTGCACTCTACTTTTGTCCTGTTCAATTCTCTTTTGGTATAATCAAGCTCCATTTCCAACTTCTTGAGATAACTCCGAATATCTTGATTATTGTCTACAGAATCTTGTAATACCTCCCGTGGGATCCGATCAGTTTTTTTATCCACAAATATTGTTGACGTATTTAATTCACAAGTATATTTGGGTTTGTTATTTCTATTATACTTGCTAGAATTATATAATTGAGAAATCGTTTTCACTGGTGATGCATGTGATGGCTTAGTGGGGGTTACGTTTACTTCTTCATTTCTGTAAAAGAATTCATTACAAGTTCTTCCTTGCCTTGAGAATTTAAGAGGTGTATTTACGATCCTTGGTTCTTCCCAACTAAAAAAATCACATCTTTCATCGTGCATCGAAGTTCCAAATTTACTACAACTATAAAATAATTTCCCCCGATTCTTTCCTGATTTCACTTGCTTCCTGATACTCATGATTCCGCAATCACAATATTTATTAATTAATGGCGGTGGTGGTGGGTTCGGATAAACAATATTTGGGAAAGGAATATTTGGATCTTCTCTATGATTATAATAATGAATGTAGTAAGGTTTAATACTTTTTTTTAACATATTAAAAAAAAAAAAATGAAAATTTAAATAAATTATTGAAAGTAAAAAAGAATTTTGTAAATTCATTGTCCCGAAATCTTTTTTTTTTTTTTTTTTTAACAAAAACAAATATGACGTCATCGTTCACATCATTGGATAAGGTTTAATACATGATCCCAACTGTCCATAGAATTTTTCTCGTAAAAAAAACTTATTTGATCGAAATCCACAATTGAATTTGATAATTTTCTAAGGATATAAATTTTTATGCAGCGACATCCAACCGAATGAAATTTTGTTATCTGAAGAAAAGGTATAACCTGATCGATTACGGTATCAAGAGAATTTTAAATTAATTCGGTGAGAGAACAAGGACATATGGGTAAAAGGGGAAATCTGAAATTTTCATTAATTTTGAGCACATGATTGGACCAATAAAAAAAAATTTAGATTTCCCCTTTTTCTATTGACTGCCGCCCATGTCTTTCTCACTTCGTTTCATTGTTAAGTATATGAACTAAATTGATTGATATAAAAATTTTTTTTCTCGGTTATTTAAAAAAAAAGAAAATGATTTATTAGGAGTCAATTTACCAAAAATGTACGTCCCGAAGTCGGGTGCGTCAAATTTTGCAAAAATGCAATAGATTGAACGTCCCGAAGTTGGGGGCGTCAATTTTTTGCAAAAACGCAATAAATTGAAAGTCCCGAAGTCGGAAGCGTCAATTTTTGCGAAAACGCAATAAATTGAGACGTCCCGAAGTCGGGGGCGTCAATTTTTTTTTTTTTTGCATTTTTGCAATTAATTGAACGTTCCGAAGTCGGGGGCGTCAATTTTTCGCAATTAATTGAACGTCCCGAAATCGATGGCGTCTATTTTTTGCATTTTTGCAATAAATTGAACGTCCCGTCGGAGGCGTCAATTTTTTTGCCAAAATGCCTTGGAAAAATCATGTTATATTTGGCCGTTTGGCCACATAGCCAAATGCCAATTGAATTTGACCGCCGATTTTGGCCAATAATCTAGCCAATTGACCAAATCGGCCAATGGCCAAAAAATTAGCTTTGGCCGCAATGCCATCTCTGCCATAGATAGTTAGTTATTGGATAAAAATAACTTTAAGAAACATGAGTACGACTGCGGCTTGACTAATTTGGTAGCATGCATATCATTATAATATAAACAAAAGTTATTTGAATAAAATAATGAAATAAAGTAAAATGCACGCTATTTGCTATAAACAGATTGAAAAAATGAGAATAGAATGTAATACGCGGCTTGATTGAATCAGGAAGGTTGTAGTAACCATAACAGTATATATATATTCACTTCATCCTCACTTTCTTTTTTTTAAAAAAAAAAACCAAACATATAAAAAATTAAAACGATGAAACAAACGAATTTGATTAGTGCTTTCTTAGCAACTCTTCTCGTATCTCTTACCCTTACCAGAGGTGCACCAGTTAATAAGACTTCATTTGATAAATTTGTCGTATTTGGAGATTCGATTTCGGGTAAATAAAGATCATTTTAAATTGAATCGAATGTTACGGAACAATATTTATATTTTTATTTCTCTTTTTTTAAAAAAAAAAAAATAAAGACGTAAAGAATTATTTTAAAGCATCAGATGGATTATTTCCAAGCGGCCGTTATTTTGACGGACGATTTTCGGATGGTTTAATATGGTGTGATTGGTTTACCTTATCAATAAATGCAACCATGGAAAATTTTGCCTTTGGTGGTGCGGGTATTGAGTAAGTAATTTTTATTATTTATTATATTTTTGTTTTTATTAAAATTAATTCTTTTTTTTTTTTTCCTAGTTCTGATTTGATTGCACCTAGTCAAATAATATCTTTCGACTTTACTATGATTATACCAGGAATTAAACAGCAGGTTGACTCGTTTCTCGCTAGTGCCAATAAAAATAACGATTATACTAATTCTTTGTTCTCTGTAAGTGATTATTATTATTATTATTATTTTTTTTTACAAAACAAAAAAAAAAAAAGAACAAAAAAATAATTTGATAAATCTTTCTTTAGCTTTGGTCAGCCGGAAATGATTATCTCTCTCTAGATTTTAATTTAAACCCCGCAATAGTAGTGAATTCATTATCCATCTCGATACAAAGGTTAATTACAACCGTGGGAGCGCGTTATTTTTTGATAATGAACATGGTTGATGCGAGAAAATCCCCTAGATTTAATTCAAAATCAGATGAAATCAAGGAACTAATAAATACAACCATACTCCGACACAATGAATTACTTTCCACTATGGTTACCAACTTATCAAAAGAACATGATATACAAATATATTTTATTAATTCTTACGAAATATTCGATCGAGACATGACTATTGAAGGACAGCGTTCATTAGGTATAACTAATATCGTTGATGCTTGCGAAACTATGCCCTTCTTTTCCACTCAAAAATGTGATGAATATTTCTGGTTTGATGATGTACATCCCACCAGGGTTGTTCATAAAGCTTTAGCCGACGAGATTGCTAATCAACTTCTTAAATAGAAATTTTGTCTTTTTTTTTATTAATTTCAATTAATTTTATAATAATTTAGATGATTCGATTAGATTTTTCAATCAATAGAGATTATTTAATAAACAAATAGATATATATATTATTGTAGTGAAATTCATCATTGCAACATGCTACAATTTTTTTTTTTTTTTTTTTAGTAAAACTTTTACGAAATAAAAAATCAAAATTCAAACGTGACGAATCAATTAAAAGTGTAAAAGTCCCAATTTATTCCTATTTTGATTTTTGATGTAAAACAAGATTTTTTAACTTTTCTTATAATAGCATTAAATGCAAGATTTACGATTTGTAAATGATATTCTGCCTTTTCGATCTTAAAAAAGTATTTCTTTAGTAAAAACAAAAAAAAAAATATAAATTGCATCGTTAAGTAATTGCACATAAATAATTAATTTATGTTATCAAATCGGGACATTGCCAACCAATCATATTTCATTTATTTTTTTTTTTTTATTTTTTTTTAAAGTGCGGTAGTTCCACAAAGAGATATAAAAAATCCTATATAAAATAAAATACATATCACGAAAATCTCGTACAAACTAATCTATGACTAATCTATAGAAGACCGACCCTGCACTTCCCCGAAATCAAATTCTAACCTAAATTAAGTCTGTCACCTTTCAAGAAAAAATAAGAGAGGAAACAGAAGAGGGCTTGGCCACTAAACACTAAAATTCGACCAATGGGATCCAAGACGGACCATAGTATCTATAGGAGCAGGTTAGAGTAAATAATTAATATTAGTAAAAGATAAATTGTAACCAGTGAAAGTGATATGATCTAGTTTTGATCAATAGTTATGTTATCAGCTTTCTCTATATTTGTTGGATTGGATTTGATAATGTTCATTCCATATATTTTGAGTATATTAAAACACAAAGTGCATGAATTAGAAAAGTGCTACATAGGCTAAATGTAAGTTGTTCAATTTTTTATGTATAAAATATTGTAGGATGATGCTTTTAATCAGGGTAAGAAAAGAAGTATAATTGTATCTTGAAAGAATTCAGCATTTAAATTGGTCAATTTCAAATATAAATAAATTAGTGATTATTTTTAAAAATTGTTTTGATTGTTATATAATATCTACCATATTATAATAGACCATTAGACATAGCCAAATGTGGTAAAAATATTTATCATTGGTATCATATCTTAGACAAAGAAGTGATGTCTGATATAAAGTCAAAAGTCTTTATTTGAATACTTCTAATATAGGTAGCATCTTTAATATTCTAAGGTATTTCTTTCACTTAATAGTAGAAATAACATAAGATATGCATCTAGCAGTGATGTTATCTTTGAGAATAAATGTTATAGTTATCCAATTAGAATGGTAAAGAAGAATATATTTAAAGAAAACATCAAAACAAAATAAATTTAATGCTGATTACTCTTTAGAAAGGTTTTCAATAAATTGTTTGAATTAGAATTATAATAAAATAGTTATTGTAGATGAGAAAATTCTTAGTGTTATAAATGAGTTTAATTGAAGAGCAGTAAAATTCAAACAATTTTTAGTAAAGACATCTATTTCATTATTAAAAAGTCATTTGAATATGCTTTAACTTTAATCATTTAAATTTTTAAATTATTGTTTGCTATTATTTCAAAAAAGCAGAATTAGTTCATATAAATAACTAATTAGAGCTGTTAAAATAGCAGTAAAATTTGTAGCAAATTCTTACAAAGATGAGAAAGAAAATGCTATAGAAAAGTTAATAAAAAGAAAATTATAAGTGAACTTTGGTATATTAGTAACCAAGCCAAATCCATTCTAATAAAGAAAAAGTAAAAGTAAAATAAAAGAGTGAAAAGAAAGGAAGTGTTAGAAATAAATAAAATTAAAATGAATTATAGTTAATTCGTTAAGAATATCTTGAGATAGAGAATTAAATATTAAATTATAGATTTCATTATTATATTAGAATTTAGAAATATATATATATAGGTAAGGTAACCAAATAATTTTTTAATATAAATTCTATGCAGATAATTTTTATAATAGCAATATGCATAGTTGATATCTAACATTAAAAATTTTATAAAATTATGCAAATAAAAATTTTAACCATTATTAATAATGCTATAAATTATTTTTTATATAATCTTAAAAATATAATAAAATTCAAAAAACAATTTAAATAATTTTATTTTTTTTATAAAGTATAGTAATTTTGCAATATGCATTTATATCAATACAAATAAATATTCAAAAAAACAAAAAAATTTGAGAATTAATACAGTTACTAAAAGCTATACTCAATAAATATTAAGCCAATTAAAATAAAAATGTAGTTTTAAATATATAAAATATTTTTACTTAATATGCAGTAAACAGTTTACTTTAACTAAAATAATCAAATTAATTTGTGAAGTTAAAAAAGTATGACTAATTTAGTAAAGTTACAAAAAAATTATTTCTATAAGAATATTAAACTAATCTTAAAAAAATATTAGATGTAAATAGTATCAAATCTGCTAAACAACTTTTACTTAAAAATAAAAGGTTATTGATTTTAACCAAAATACTCAATTTTTGTCATAAAATTTCTGTATTAATAAAAATTAAAATCTACAAAAATAAAAAAAATTACATTTAATAAGAGTTCTTACAAGTTTAAGTATTTAAGTTTAAAAATAAGGTTGTTTTTTTAAAGATTATATTAAATAAAATAAAAGTATTTTTTTTCTATTAATGTGTAATGGCGGAAGGGTTAACTAGTAGGAATACTTATTTACTAAAGTAAATTTATCTTCAAAGGAACCCTTATAGGTCTCTGATCCTTATTTAAGGGTCTGACAACCCTCCAGATGGTTGTTACCTAATATAAACTACCTGAAATAGCTTAATCCGTTATCACAGACTTACTAGACTACAGGATACTATCACCTTTAGATAGTTGTCTTTTTTGTTTTCCTTTCCTCTTATTGTATCAGAAAATATAACTAGAAGAAATAGTACAAAAATTAAATAAAAAATGCTAGCAATCAAATGTACATATTACCATAATAACATTTGCATATTTATGTTAAGGTTTTTAATATATTCATATACATTTCTATTCTTCACAAACCATGCAATTCATCTCCTTCTATTAAATTTTTTTAATGCTTCTTCAGAGAAATTTCCAAGTGGAAACAACATTTGACCTTCATCTTCTCACACAAAAATACGACCATAACAATCTAAAAAGACTATTCAAAAGTAAATCTTCCCAATAATAATTATATGATTAAAGCCAAGTTTTGCAACACTTGCTATATAGCTTATTAGTTCTTATGGATCACTATCCTTGAGAATCTCAAAACCAATAAAAGTTCCAATATACGTGATTGATCAGATTTCTTAAAAGCATCAACTAATCTGAAAAAATTGTTGTAACACAATATTTTTCCATTCTGGACTGCACATGCTGGCACTTGAAACATGGTTCTATTATCTTCAATGGTTGATGATCCTAGGTATGAAAAGGGTGCGCGTGTATAAGACGACACATTTCTGAAGGAGTTTCAGTTGTCTACGCATTGCCTCTCAGGGCACCGGTTATGAACAATTTCCCAAATCATGTCTGCATAAATTCAATTGTCCCTTTGTTAGGACATTCTTCACATCTGATGCCCGAATCAACGTTTGCATATTTTGTACTCTCGATTTTGTCACCTCGTAGTTCATTGGTACTTCGCAATAAATTAATGCATCCATCATGAACTTCACTATTCCTTTTTGTTTTAAAGTCTCTCTTAGTATGTTATATTTACAGTTGATGGTTGCAAATTTTAATTCGGTTGAATTGTTATCAAGCTTCTGCTAAGCATTCCATATTTCTCATCAAATAATTTATTTGTGTTTTTAATTTCATTTTCCCTGAAGGTGGATAAGCGTAGGTCCTAAAACACCAGGCATCCCAAACAGTGATAATCAAAAACAGTTAAAAATTGTCTAAGATTATTGTTTTTCCCTCCGGGCTGAAAGGTGTGATTATTTGGTTCATTTTACATAAAATACGTTTTTTGAATTTTGTTCAAGCATTTTTTTGTATTTCCTTTCCTTACCTCTACCATCTTTTTAAATTAATTATACGGATTTATAAGAGATACTGTATAAATATAGCTGAATAAAAAATTTTAAACTAGTGAAACAAATTAAACGTACTTTGCCTGGTTGTTATCCTGAGCGAAATATATTTCTGTGCATTGATTAAATTTTGGTCATGTGAACGTTTCTCTGTCTGCCACGTGATTTTCCTCACAATGGTCGTATACTAGGGATTAACATGTTGATTTGATAAGGATTTAACAATTGTGTGGGTCATAATCTGTCATGTTACTGTATTACGTAATTCTAGAAATTTATAAACCCAGTTCTCTATTCGGTTCTAAAGAATCATAAATAATTAGTCTGAACAAAGTGAAGGAGTATGCAAATTGTCCTGATGTGCCCGTTCAGTAATTAAGTCGATGCTGATTGGCTTTGTAATTACACAAAAGTCTAGATAAGTGTTATTTTTAGTTAAAATCATTTTAAAATGATTTTTTAAATACTTATTTTAATAAAATTTGATTATTAATAAAAAAATTTATATTCTTAGCATTTAGTAAATGAAATTAAAACTGATAATATATTTAAAGCATTTTATTTTGAATATAAAATTTTGATGTAAAAATTCATTGTTTCAATTTTAATATTTAAAAAAATTTATAAAAAGAATAATTAATTTCCGCTTTTTGTTCCTTAACTAAATTACTGTGTAATTCGAAAAAAGGTAGTATATAAAAGGTAGTATAGTGAAGTTATCATGAATTCATAGATTCGGGTATAAGGAAAAGAGAAGGCAAGAAAAAGGATTCAATTATTCTCAACCTCTGAGAATGTTAATTCATTCACGAGAATAAAATAAAGATTTTGTTTAAAACATTTTAAATGTATTGTATGCTAATTTTTATGTCATTGATAAAAATTTTTCCTTATTCCCACAGTAAAAAATTGTTAACTAACCAAACATTGCTGAATATTTTAGTCATTGATTAGTTCATTTAAGTTTAGCCCGTTTAGTCATTGACTTTATAGCAACATAATTTTAATATCAGAATCAGCACTACCTCCCTCACTATCCGATTGAGTAATGATACTACTATTTTGTTCTATTCCGCATTCTATGATCTGATCGAGGTTAAATAGAGTATGTTCCATGAATTCTTCCTTAAAAGCCTCTGGAAGCTTCCATCTGTGATACAATTTCTTATATGTCTCAGAAACAGCAATTTTATATTTTTGGGTTCGTACAAATTCGATATATGATTTACATAAGTAGAAACACTTCTTAGATACAGCTATAAATTCATTATTTCCCTTATTCTGGTCTATTATTTTGGCTAATATATTTAACTCTGCGTGTAAATAAAGGTGATTAGTTTTTTCACAATCTGATTGTGTACTATATATATGGTTTATTCTATCCTTTGTTTCATTATTTTTAAACATTTCTTTTTGAAATCTTCAAGATCCTTTGGAATACAAATAAATTTTTTTATAATATTATCCCATGAAAATATGGATTGGTCGGCAAAAATAGGATCCAATAAATGCATATCTATACAATAGAATGAGTTTTTGTACTTTTCTTTACGTGCGCAATTTACAATATCTATCACAGATCTAGTATAAGATCCCACCTTTTTGATGTGTTCTAGGATTCTTTCCGGAATTGTAGAATAATTTTTGTTTTTTTTATAATACTCGCAATAAACTGTGGATATGTCGTATTCATCCATCTCATTTAGATTATCAACCTTAGCAAATTCTAGGAAAGAATTGATATATGGTTTGTCTTTATTATTACTTATGTCTCTCTTAAGTTTATCCAATCTACATCCTAACTTAACGGAACAGTACTCCAATACATTATAACATAAAGCAGCCACATCATCTCTTTCAATCGCCTGTTCGAATGTTATAGGAGCATCTTTAGATAAATTTTATGAGTTTTTTAATTTCGTTGATATATCTCAAATCTCTATCAAGCCATGCATTGTTCTTAGAGATGTAAACTTTACACTTGTCGTTTAAAATTCTCAAGTTTACCGCCACCACTTCTCTGTCTCTTACTAATATTGTTGCTAGGTTACATGAAAATTTGTCACTTCTGACAGGTCAATTTCTTCTTTACTTGCTTCTTCAACGACAAATTTCACACTTCCAGCAACACACACTTTACTACAGTCAGGGAATATACCAAATTTAGATCATTGACGATCGTACCTTATTAGGTAAGGAACACTGATCAGATGATTCTAGATTTTTCTTTTGATGTTTCACAAACCTTAATTGGATAATAATATTAAAAACAAAAAAAAAAGTCAAACGGAGTTGTAGTTTTAGATTCAAATAAAGTCAGACAGTATTGTATTTTAGCTTTAAAGTAGACTTAAAATTGCTTACATATATATACAAATACAAGAATATTTTTAAATTTTATATGTAAAGGTTTAGCAAGATTGTTAAATGGAAGATTCTTATAACTGTATAATAAAACGAAAAGAAAACTAATAATACAAAAAATTTAAAAATATATTTTGTTATTTAAAATTATACATTATTTATAATAAAAATAATAAATTTATTTTGTGGATTTATTATGAACTTTCTTGATTATTAAATTCACTGTCCGAATTGAATAAGGATTTGATTTCTTGTAAAATACTTAATAATTCGCCTCGCTTCTTTGATTTAAATCCAGAATACTTTTTCCGAGCGATTTCAGGCAGTTACTCAAGAAGAGTTTCTATCTTTAATAAGATTTCTATTTTGATCATATTTTCTTCATTGTTTTGTGCATTTGTTTCTTCTTTTGTAATCGGAATTCGCCTAAATAAAAAAGAAGAATTTTTATTAATAAATGTCTCAATAATATAATTTTATCAGGCTTGTTTTGCTAAATGAGTGAAATTTTTTAATTGTTCGCTTAATTCATATTCGTTTTCTAGGCTTTGGCAAAGAGTTCTTGTATTCACTGAATTAACAAATCCATGATGTCTCAAATGAATTCAGAATCTTTGACATTCCATAGTTGATTCTGGATGAGTTCTTAGCCCTGGTGTTGGAGAATCATTGTATCTAATTGACCTGAATAAGTTGTTTCTGAGCTAAAATATATTAAAACTCTGTAAACTATAAGAATATAGTAAATAATATAAAAATATAAAAACTGTTAGTTAAAAAATTTGCCTTGAAGAATTTTTTGCAGTTACGAGCTGCAATCTTCCAATGGTGATATTGTAGAACAGGTGGTATTAAAGTTTTTAACATTTTGTTCACTTCTTCCATGATTGCATTCAACCCTTGATGCTGTTCACAAATTCCCGATCTAGACATAACATTATATTTTTCTATGATCTCGCGTACTTCCGGATAAAGTCGCATCAATTGAACTTCATCAGCAACTTCTATTAGTCAGTAGATAGGATGACATCTTGCAGACCAAACTGGAGAAAATGCTCTTTTAGCAGCACTTTTTAGGAGAGGGTTGTTTGTTCTTATGGCCTTCTGATAATTAATGATTGCTTGGAGATAAACAAATATCTGTTCATATTTTATTTGATAAATTGGATCTTCTTGTTCTTTTGCCCAAGCAAAATACCCTTCAACTAAAGGATCCGGATGGGTTTTTACATATGGTCACATGAGTTCCATAGTCATCGCTTAGCGATATATATTACAAATTGAATCTCAAGACTTATGATGATCTATACACTTTTTAAAATAGGAAAGTTGATTTTCTATCTGATAGCCTTGACACATTGCAAATTGTTTTAAATCTATTTCTCTAATTATTAATAAAAAAAATAATTTATTAATAAAAATTATATTATTTTAGTAAAAAAAAATTTACTAATTTAATTCTACATATGCTCAAAGCATATTCATCTCCTCATGTAATTGTCCTGGTATAAGAATCAACCAAGGAAACTTTTCTTTTAACTTGGTAGCATGATGATATGGGACACCATCACAGATTACAGCTATCCATTTACGAGTCCTGTCCTTGATACCTGATATTTCTTCTATATGAAGGAGAACTTTTTCGACATTTATGATTGAGTTAGGGTTTATATTAATCAGATCGGAAACATAGATCTCTGGAACATTAACTCCATGATCAGCTGGTCATTGAGTAAAACTGATTCAGGAAGTAGGCATAGTACTTGGTTCACTATTAAGGTTATAAGGCTTAAAAACAAATGGCATTGTTAAGCGGTCAACGATTTCATCTTCAGTATTGACTGCTTTTTAGATGTCCGCTAATGTTGGTAGTCGTGTTTTACATATTAGACATATCTGTTTCCGATTCTCGATATTCTTTTGATGGCAACTAGAGCATTGTTTCATACTAGTAGCGTTAATTCCTGCAGATGGTATAAGTGAGTCAATAGTATTAGTAAAGGATGAT
Organism: Funneliformis caledonium; assembly: GCA_910591825.1. Lineage (NCBI taxonomy): Eukaryota > Fungi > Glomeromycota > Glomeromycetes > Glomerales > Glomeraceae > Funneliformis > Funneliformis caledonium. The sequence goes on from CAJVPQ010000205.1 coordinate 32,419, forward strand.
TTTTCTTTAAACAACAAACTAAAAATTTCAGAGAGGTAACTATATAGTTCTTTATCAAGAACATCTTGCATTTGAGGGTCGATATCGAAAAGTTCTTCATATTGTAACCTATTGAGAGAATCATGTATCCAAGATGAGTTAATATGTTGGATTTTATTTTGCGATGTCATATTAAAAGCAATAAAACTAGTAACAATATGGAAAATAACTGTATTAGATCCCCGATCTAAATAATTTTTTTGTCCTCTTTGCTCATTGTCAAATGCAAGAAATAAAAGGCCTTCAGGTAATGGTTCTTCATGTTTTGATAATTCTTCTAGCCACTTTTGGAACTGATAATAACTTCCTGAACTTGTAATATGATTATCAATAGTAATAATCATCTTAGATCGTGCAACTAAATATTTGACAGCTGAGGCTGCAAGCTAAATTTCTAATATATATTTCCCATGTTGTGCTCCATATATTGCATCGATAGCAACAGCAGTTTTAAAAACCTTTTTCTGGCTCAAAGTATCATTGTCTTGATTGTTATGAATGAGAGTTTCAATAAATTTAACGGCAACCTGATTGCGTTTATTGAGCCATTCTTGTGGAGTATATGCCATGAGACTCTCTACAGAAATCTTTTATTATCTCTAATTAATGATTCTACATCATCGAATAAAGATTTGCGTTCTGCTTTTGCTATTTCAACAACTGTCTCAATACGTTCCTGCTGATTGACAAATCGTAAATTTCGCTGTTCAATAAAAAATTCATTTTTTTTACGTTGTTCATCATATAAATTATAAATCCTAGTCATATCCTTGCAAGCCTTTTATAGTTTTTTCTTTAATTCTTCTATTTCGATTTTTTGATCTTCTAGCTGTTATTGCATTAGTACGATTTGGTTGTTGAGGTCTGTTATTGATTGTGACTTTTGCTGAATTTCCAGTTGATTAAGCTTCAAAAGCTCTTTAGCCTTGTTAAGTTCAACAATTGGGTCAGTATGATCAATGGATGCGGTTACATTACTTTCATTAATGTCTAATCGGGGCCTTTTATTTTCCTATGCAAAAGTTGTAAAATGTTGGTAAAATTGGTTAGTAACAATAATCTAATTATAATGTCTCTCACAAAATGAATAAGATTTTAAAGAAGAATGAAGGTTAAAAAGTTCAGAAAGATATTTATGATAAATTGTGAGCTGCTTAGCTATTTCCTGATTTTTCTGATTACTAGCATTCTGCCATTTTTGGGATTCTTTTGTTTCACATGATTTTAATCCAACTTCACTGTACTTCTCAACTAATTTTGCAAAGAGACTTTTGCTTTTGGTTTCAAATAAGAAGACACTAAAAAATTATTTAAAGTATTTGCCGTTAACAAGGTTACATTTCTTTTTACAACGATCTTAAAGTTTTAAGTCTCATTTACTTTTTCGAAAATTGTTGATAATAAAGGATTATTTGTGATTATAATAACTAGAGGTCTTTTACTGACTATTCATATAGTTTATGGTAATGAATATATATCGTGAAAATCTACTAATAATTTAGATGTAAAATTTAATGAGAGCCAATCAAATTTCACAGAACATTCTAGAATCAATTTTCAAATTTGGTAAAACCCCTGACTGTATTATAAAATTCTTTCTCTACCATTCTGGCTTTTTATATACCTGCTTTTTGATAAATATGGAAAGATATTTTGTAAATCAAATACTTTTGGCGGAATGATATCTTTTTTCGAATAGCATAAAGAAAGTTTGTTTTTATTGGTTAATAATCAATGTGTATAACAGTATTGTGATTGGCTAAATAAATCACACCTGATAATACAGAACATTTTTACAGGTTATTTTTCGTGTTTTCACTTCAAGTTAACTATCTTATTATGGTTCAAAAAACCATGGCCCATGTTTAGTACAAAATTTTAGAGTTCCAGACGAGTCGAGTTAACTCACGAGTCAGATAAGCCGAGTCGAGTTTAAATCAAGTCGAGTTTATATTTTTTTGACTCGATGATTTGCGAGTCAAATCAAATTCGAGTCGAGTTAAATATTTAACTCGACTCGATTTAAACTCGACTCAAACTCGACTTGACTCGAGTTGACTTGAAATAGTATTATTAATAAATTAATATTTTAAAACTATAAAAAT